>RBNI01000549.1:0-29432 GCA_003990745.1 Jimgerdemannia flammicorona | reverse complement strand
AAAAAAAAAAAAAAAAAAAAAAATAAAAAAACCAAAAAAAATAGAAAAAAAAAAAAAAAAAAAAGGGTCAATCAATCAAGATATATTATTGTGTATAATTGATTCTATCCAAAATGAGCAAATTGACTTTCGAAATGGGAACACCGCATTCATTGTACCTCTTGTACCCCGCCCCACCAAATCTTCTACCTCGATCTAACACTCCATCACCCTTCGAAGATCTTATCCACTCCCCTAATGTCTACTATTCTCGAGATTGACGGCGCGGCCCGAGTTTGATCTCGAGGTAAGTATTGCCTGGGAAGAGAAGCATTGGGACGTGACACGATGCCGAAAGTATGTGGGATATCATAACATGTGATACAACAATTCCTACTTGTCGGTATTATTGTATCAAACGTCTCAAATACATTTCATGACCATTACTGTTACTACATCACGATGTACATTAATGGACGATATTAGTGCATTGGAATTTACAATTTTCAGTTGTGAAGCGGCAGACAAGAAGAATGAACTTGTTTAGCCTACGAATCACATGCGCCAATCGTCTGATTCTATATATACTCCCCCCACTAAATCTGTTCCACTCCTCCCTAACTGCATCATGATACTTCCCCCGCCGCCTGCACCCTAAAGAACAGCTGGAAGCTAACGTCGGCCTCCCTAGTCCTCAGTCTCGGGGCGACCCTCATCACGCCAGCGAACACTTGGTCCATTAGCGCTTGATCGACGTTCACTTTGGTCTGCACGCCCTCCTCGGTGGTGGCGGTGGTGTTGAGCGCGACCTGCGGGGCGGTGAAAGGGGTGAGGATGAACTGGCATAGCAGGTCGAAATCGCAGACCACAAGCGGATGCCGCGCCAGAAGATCCACCACCATGTCCTCCACGCAGTACATGTACTCTGTCAGCATGCTCATCGGAATGTTGAACGCGACATCCTCCACCGGAGAGAGAAACCGCGATTCCACCATCGCCACTGGCTGGAAGGCCGAGGGCCGTCTTGGCGCTCCGTAGGAAGCGTCGTCGTAGTCGTAGTCGTCTTGTGAGGAGGAAAGGTAGAGGGGGGCTGGGGGGAGTGATGTGTCCTTGGCTTTTCCTTTGCCATTGTCCTTTTTGGACCGAGGCGAGAAGGCTCGTCGCACTCTTTGGAGACGTGATCTGAACATGATGTGTGGCGGTGGTGAAGGGAGGGGGGGTTGGAAGGTGCGACAGAAAATGGAGAAACGTGATTCCAAAAGGAGCGAATTTAAGAACGTCTGCCCAGGTGGTTGGAGGCCCGTGACTACATCATATGTCAACCCTTATTGTAATAGAACGACAGCTTATTTTTGGACAAGTACTCAGCCACTCAGTTTAGCCAAGAGTGCTGCGGGGCTGCGGTTGAATTTTCCCTTCCAGTGCTACAGAAAGCTTCTCACTGGACCCTGGACTGGGACATTATTCATTTGATCCCACACAATATTCTTCCCCTTTATGCCCTCTCTATCAAAGGAGCGGAACATCATGAGGTGTCAAATAATTATGTCACATATAAGCTTGCTGACGCACAGACGATGTGTCACTTAGAGAGCAGTAATAGATAAATCCATGCTGCGGATGGGCTGCGCGTCATATTACAAAGTGGAAAGGCTATGATGGGCTCAGACGAAGAGGTGGCTCAGAGTATGCCGCAAAGTCGATTCGATAGTGCGACAGATTTAACAGATTGAACGTTGGGCTCGGGTTTCTCGGTGTCAATTGCGCTCAGTTGACAGTAGTGCCCTTTTTTTTTTTTTTGACAATGGGCGCTGCAAAACCATGTTGATGCGTTCGTTGCTTCAAATTTTAGTACAATCACAGTCAGGCATGCAGGAAGGAAAGACATTGGCTGATTTTGGGTGAAGCGATAAACGGAACACTGATCATAGAGGATTTATTTTCTTGAAAATCAATATAACAGACTAGAGAGCGTATAACCTAAGTATGATGATACTCCTGCTTAAAACGCAATTAACCGCCAAAGCTGTATAACGAGACGGACGATAATTACTTTTCACCTTTTGCTGGTCTCCTTTCTCTTCAAATATTGGACAATCAAATAAATTTACACCGCATCCACCCGCCCACTCTCACCCATCCACTCCCACCGCAGCCTTCAATGCCCTCTCATAAACCGGTACAACCCCCTCCTCGCCCACGACCTTCCTAACGCCCACGGCGTCGGCCCTATCCCTCCCATCGCGCAAGACGTTCGCGACGCGCACGCGGTCGGTCATGCTGAGCCCGTCGGTGGCCCTCTGAAAAAGCTCGGTCCAGACCTCGTCAACGCGCGTGAGGTACGACTCCAGCTCCGCGGCCGTCGCGGGAAGGACGGAGAGGTGGTCGTGGAAGTCACCAGTCACGCGGAGGAGGTATTGGGTCGCAAGCGATACCGAGGGGAGCGTTAGAATCTCGCTGATGATCGGAGAGAGGTCCGTCCACGAGGTCGCGAGCGATTGGTAACCTGTTGTGTCGGTTCTGGGTACGAGGGGGCGCGAGAGATAGGATGAGGAAGGGGCTGCTTGACAGTAATAAAAAATTGCATACGTACCTGCTGCGGAAGTTGCGAGTGACCATCAGGATGGCATTGTCGAGGTGGTTTATTTCGGTTTCCTCGTTGGCGAGCTTCCCACGTGGTTTCAGGCGACGCTGTTCTGTGTGAATATTGTTGTTGTGCATGGAGTTTGTGGTGGAAAGGTGGGTTGAAATTGTAGTAAAGCCTGTCTCGACCACGTGTCTGCGAAAGCCACTCGAGCCTCACTACCTAATTATATTGCAGGATGAATGAACAATATTTTTTTGTAAAACAGCAACTGGTCGTTCGGCCGTTACCCCCTGGCATCCGTTCACATTTTCACAGATATATTGCCAGAAAACCATTCCTCAAGAGAACCTCTACCCGTAAAAATCGACGGCGAGCGTGCGCATTAATGTCTTCAGGCGCTAAGGCCCAGTCGTCTAGAATATCTAAGTAATAGCACTATCCCGCTAATCGCATGCCACGTCTCCTATATCTATCACTCATCACACCCACAAAAAATCCCCCCCCCACTGGCTTCTCCACGCACGTCTACATCAGTCCATGCCTCTTGGCCATGGCAAACGCAACGATCCCCCACAAGACCATCGAAGCTACAATCCAAAAGAACCAAACCAGATCATTCTGGTCGCGCCCGGGAACCTTAACGTTCATGCCGCCCAGGCCCGCAACAAGGGTCATGGGCGCGACGATGGTGGCAAACACGGACAACCGGCCGATGGCGTTGTTGGTTACCGCCGAAGTCTGCGTCAGCTCCACCGAGATTTGTGCAAGGTAGCTCGAGTGCGACCGCGCCAGAATCTTGTCATACCCATTCAGGTTCTGCACCATCGTGATGATATGATCTGGTAAGGTGAATTCGTGGGCGGTTGGATGAGTTGATGAGAATGTGCGTGTAGTTCGTAATCACCAAGCGATGTAGAAAAGAAGAAAGAAAGAAATGCACCTTGAATATCCCCCAAATACAACGCTATATTATGATGCATCCCTTTATTGATCATCGCTCCTACCCCACCTCCCGCCATCCCACCCGCCACCTCAGCCGCAGTTTCCTTAACTCTATCCTCAAACCTCTTCATGAGCCCTCTAACGACATCGGCTTTTGTGCTAAGCAATCTCAGCAGTAGCATGACTTTCTTCCTGCAGTGACCAATCCGCCTAAGCATGTCCGACTGTTCGGATTCCTTGAGCAGTAGGACGAGATCGTCGATGGAATCGGCTTCGAGCTCAATCTGCTGGATGTGTGGCGCGAACGAATCCGTGATGTCGTCGATCACCGCATAGTTGATCCAGTCCGGCGTTACCGTGATGAAGTCCTTGAGCTGTTGCAGCCGCTTGCGCACCTTGTGCGGATGTGGAGCCCGCTTAAAGTGGAACTAGAAAAGGTTTTTTGGGTGAGTGGGTAGGTGTGAGTTGAGGGTGCGGATTGGAAAAAAGCTGTACCCACGGTTAGGATGCCGTTTTTTAGCACGATGTTATAGAAGCTCAAGGGTCTCATGTACTCGGAACTCTCTTGATCTTGGTCGAACGACCGGAAGCACACGAACATGTAGCTCCCAAAAATCTCGCACTTCTCACGCGTCTCCTGCATCTGGATATCTTCCGCTGTCAATGGATGGATGCGGAAGACCTATAGGTGGAGATGCATTTTGAGCGTATTTTCAAACGTGTTCTTCAATACAATAGCATACTATAATAACCCAAACCCTTACTAAAACTTCGTCAATGACGTTTTGACAGACCGCAGCACAAACCTTGCTCATCATCCTCATCTCAGCGTCCGTGGGAGCCAGCACGTCTATCCAGTATACGCCTTCCCGGAGCAAATCCGACAATGGCCGCCCTTCAAACGTGATTTCGTTTAACGTTCGCGCGCGAATGGTCCCTGTAGCGACGCTGTAAAATGTGAAGCGCTCGGTTGTTTCATCTATAAGGCTCTGAGTTTTTTGTGGGATGTAATCAAGGCGGTATAATGAGTATTAAGGTTCAGATATGCAATGCCATTTTTCCAATATAACAAGGACACGAAAGACCTACCTTTGTGTAATCTCCATAGAAACTCTGTTTTCTCCGCACGGCGACGGTCTTCTCCGGGTCCCCTACCTGTTCTGCATCCGAGTCAACCGAGTCTGCGTACCCAAACTCCCTCTCGGCGTACTTGTTGAGCACATCAAAGTTCACGTCCCCTTCCCTCTGGTTACCGGTCTCGTCGGCGTGGATAAGCGGAAAACAGACGTCCTCTTTGGCCTTGGACCCACGCCGCAGCTCTAAGTTGGGGATTGTCTCATCTACATCGTCGAGGGGATGAGGCGAACTGCAGAACTCTGGGTCAGGGCTGTTGTCGCGGGTGATCTGGATGGTTAGGCCCTGGTAACGAGCGGTACGTGAGGAGGAGGAGCGGTTTGGTTGTCTTCTTGTATTTGTCGACATTTCAGGGTGACCAAGGAACTGTCAGGCAACAGGCTTGTCCGATATTAAAAAGAAAGACTGGAAGCACGTGACCACAACCAACCGTCACAATGCTTTTTGGGTATAGCGGCAACCGTCACAAAGCCAGTAATTCGGTAGCATGTGGCTAGAGTTACACGATATACAATTCTAACCAGAGGGTGGGGTCCTCTGCCCCCTTTCTCTGCTACCTTACTGGTCACAAGGTTTGGTAGGCAACCTTCCAAGTCCCCTTTCCCCTATTGTTACCCCCTCTACCTCAGGTTGGTTTACTGTGCCTACATGGGCATGGTGGGAGGAGGGCAATGGTGATGAGTTGCCTCTTTATCAGTGTTGGATTGGTGTCTTCTTCACTTTTTCACAGATTCTGGTGCCTTCAGCTGTATCTGAGATATACCCATTTTGGTGTAGCACCTTCTTCCTTTTGTCATTATCAACAAGGTGTTGTCTTGGTGCATCATGAGTTACATAGGGAGTTAGCTAACCTTGGACATTAAGTGTCTAGTGTAGGTTATCTGCAGGTCCTTGGTATCTATGGTGGAGCTCTCTGGCTTTGGTGAGCTTCTTGGTGAGTGCAGTTCTGGTATAGATGACTGTTTTTCAGATGTTGTCAGGATGGAAGGAGAGATGACTGTTATAGATAGAAGGAAGGGTGATTATAGTAAACCAATAGAGTGCCAGGCTGGGGGTGGTTATTAGGGCTAGAGTGAGTACTGTTTTGGTGGGGCCTTTTGATTAGTATAGAGTGGTTAGATGGTAGGTATCACTCTTAGCTTCTTTTGGCAATTCAGCAGGTTGGGCCCCAGTCATTGGAGGGGGTTGGAGGGCCCAAGGCTACTTATTTCAGACATCTTGGCTATACTCAACTAGAACTAGGAGCTAATATAGTAATGTAATCAAGGCCTGCAAGCTTGAGTAGTAGAGTATTGGAGGTCTCCTTCTATCTCATGTGTAAGTTCTCTACTCATCTCATCTGGGAGAACCAGGCCCTATCTACCGTAATGTACTTTGATGAGAGTTTTTTCTTTATCTGTTATTTTCTTTAGAGTAGCAGAGGTTATTCTATTTAGCTCAGGCATGATCTTATACATATGTTGGGATCTCGGATATATGCTTTCAGTTATTGGCATATGGCTGAGTTCTCCCTAGTGGTAGGGAGAGCATGGTATATAGAATGAGGTGTGGACCAACATAAGCCCTGCTATATTTAGCATAGTCAAGCTGCTGGATAATAGCTAGTCTAAATTAATAGAAGAGCAGTGTTTGATGGGTGGTGGGAGAGAGTTTTGGCCTATATAGTCTAGGTTCTTTTCTAATAAAAATCTACAGGACTCTAAGTCCATAAAACAAAAAAAAAAAAAAAAAAAAAAAAAAAAAAAAAAAAAGTAGGGTCCTCATTTTATGTCTTATAAATCATTTTTACATAATGGAGTCAGAACATATGTATCAATGTCTTTTCAGCATCAGTGAGGCCTTTGGATATTTATCAAGCTCTATTTGAACAGTATTGGCCAACTGTCTCTAATGTCTGGGCTCATTACAATTAAGGCTTTCTCATTAATGATAATACTTGGAAAGTTTAATTTATTAGCTGAAGAAATGCAAGAAGTCAAGTACATATACTGATAGTGTTGCACTTGAGAAATATCAGAAAACTAGTATTCATAAGTCTGTCTAATAGTTCAATATTATATTATACTGTAGAATTCTCTACTATGTATACCACCCAGAACTTGAGGGGGATCTATCTTACTACTTACTTATCTTATTGCCAAATACCATTCCAGTCCCACTCCTCTCCAATCCCCACCCCTGCCATATCTCAGGCCACAGATCTCTTCTACATTCTCAAAGATACTCTATGCTATCTTTTAAGCAGAAATCATTTACTAATATCCTACTCAACAGAAGGCAATCTCATCTCTATATCTGGGGTCCCCATTTCTTCTCTCTCTTATCACCTCTCCAATAGAGATCAATATAATATATCCCATCAATCACTCTCTATCAGAATCCTCTGTAATGTATTCTATGACTCTTCTCTAAAGCCACCAGAGATAGAAGATCACCAGTCACACTATGGGGAGAGAACCAGGCCTTCCATACTCTCTATATACTCTCTGTCCCTCAACTTACTTGCTTGCTTCAGCCACTATACTCTCAAGCAGTGAAGATACTTAGGAAAATTCACCAGATCCAGGCTACTCTAGTCTACTAGCTAGGTCATAGCTCTCAATCAATCTAACTTTATTATTCTGCCTATATCCAGATCCTGGCTATCTTCAATAATTACTTGACTATCTATGCTGGAAAGTCCAAGTAGTACTCCAGATATTATAGTTTAGGCAATCAGTATATATTCAATACTGTCACCCTTTCTGTCAGAGATATATATTGACTCTCTTATCCCAAGAGAGTACTTTTTTACTCTACTAACTGCTGCTCTCACCATTCATATAGTAGTAAGGAGCCATATACTGAAAAGTAAATCCTCAGATAGCAAACTATCTCTTCTATAAAGATAATTATTCTAATCACATTCCCACCTACTATCTCTCCTCCTAACATACTTATACTAGTTGAGCTTAGTATCTGAGCATCTCTCATACCACTCAACTACTCCTTTCAGTGCTATAATATCCTCAGCTAACCCCAGCCTAATTACTATATTATCAGTCTTTCAATTAACCCCCAGAATGTCCAACTCTCTTACCTTTTACCATATCCTATTCAAAAGAGACACCAGGGACAACACATATAGAATTGGTAATGGTGGATTCCTCTGTAGCACTTCTCTGTCCAAAGAGAACAAAACCCCTCTATACTCATTTATCATGATTACTACCTGACTCCCTTCCAGTAGACTGACCAAGGCCTGCTGGACTCTAGAGAGAACTTCAATATACTTTAGCACCCCTTTCAACTATACTCACCAGACTCTGTCATAGGCCTTCTCTTGGTTCAAGAAAACTAGCTGACCATTTACCCCAGCAGTGTAAGCTTTCTTGATAACACCATGCACCCAGACAGTCCCATCTCTAATCAGACATCTCTCTATGAAGCCTCTCTGCTCAGTCTCTAAAATCTATTGTACTACTCCTTACAGCCTAGCTATCAGTACTTTTATAACCAGTTTGTGATCTATATCCAGAAATATAATTGATCTCTAGTTCTTTTACTTCTCTCTCCTCTTTTTATTCTTAAACAACAGAGCTATAAGACCCAAGCTCTGCCCTCCAATCCATGCCTCTGAGCCAATCACTTCATTACACATTGCTGATATTTTCTCCAAGATCAACTTAACTCTTGCTATCTTCTTCTAAAAATCCCACTATAAGCCATCCTCCTTTAGTGTAGTCCTAGAGCTCATCATCATCAAAACCCACCAAATCTTATTCCCTAAGACAGCAGCACCAAGGTCACCTAAGCCCACTGCTGGATCAGAGTGCTATTCCTCCAAGTGCCTATCAATATCTAGCACCCCCACCTCTCCATCCTCCTTGCTCCACAAATGTCCCCACTATCTGCTCAACTAGTTAAAAATTACTAGCATCCCAACAATCAACTTCCCAGCCTTATCCAAAACTCCCTTTCACTGCTGCCACACTCTCCTTACCTGCAGAGACTATGACAAAAACTTAATAGGTCTTTCCCCCTCCTCCAGTCTCTGCTACTACAGCTGGACCACCATGCCCTTAATCTATAGGTTCTTTTTTTATCTCAGTAAACTCTTCAGCTCTTCCACCTCTAGCCTAATCTGCTATATATGCCAATTCTCTTTCTCACTATCATTCAACAGATCTGCCCAAGTCACCAATAACCTCATCAATCTCTGAGAGACTCACCTCACTTGCTTCTTCCTCTGAGTACTCCACATTCTTCCTGTCTTCCTCCAGTACTATTGTGTCTCAGATTTCAATTATATCCTGCAATCTCCAATTCCCAGCCCCTCTACTTACCAACTAAGAATTCTGGAGCTAATATCTATTATCTATACCTCTTATAGAGAGGTCTCTCTTAGCAAAGAGATATTCAGTTACTAATATCCAGACCTCTCCCCACTTTCTCCAAAATATCTCTCTCCTAGAAGATCCTAGTAATCTGACCACAGATACCAAATAGTTTCTAAAGTCCTCCAGATATTAAATCTCCAGCAATCAGCAGTCAACATCCAGTCAATCCTCAAGTCTGCCCTGCCACTCAGTGGGTAAAGACCCTATGATCTCTCTAGCCAAGCTTCCTGATATCTACTAAAGAGCTTAAGTATTTGACTTTCTCCCAGACTTCCATACCACTACTCCTACTTACTATCTCCCTTTCTTTATCTATTCTGTCTATCTTTCTATTATGTATTATATTAAAGTCCCCTCCTAGACAATCAATCTCTATCTCTACCAATACTCTAGATTCTTATATGTAGTCCTTGAATCCATTCTACTCTCTCCCTCCTTTCTACTGGACAATAATATGACTCAACTAGCAAAGGCCTCCAGCCTGGCCTCTTTCAAACTTCCTATACTACTCTGCTCTCCCAGTGTCCAATGTCTCTAATATCCTTCTTGCTCTTCCTAATCAGAATACCCACCATTTCTTATCAAACAGCCATACTATCTCATTTCTTCTCTAGTCTAGAATATCTAAGTCCCCATTATACCTAATATTCTACAGTAGGAATAAATCTGCTTCTATCCTCTTCAGCTATTTAAGATATTTCACTACCTCACTACTCCTTATTGCTCATTGATATTTAAAGATAAGATTCTAGTTATACTGTTCATATTGAATAATATTATTTAGAGAACAGTCATCCACTTTACAGTTCTATGCTTACTATATCACCAGTAATATCTAGGTTCCTCTCTGCCTTCAGTTCATCTGCCTCTCTCTGCTGAGCCTCCAATACCTCCAAGATCTTCTGATAATCCATATCATCCACAGTCTCTATCTCTGTTTGGTACTCCTCACACACTATCTACTACTTTACCAGTCTTTTCCTTGGGTTCCACATATATGCAGCCCTGTTATTTGCAATTACCAGAAGTGCTGCCTCTCTGTTATTATCTATCTGATATGTCTTAGTCTTCAGCAATACTGCCATTATCTCATCCTGAAGTTTTTATGACACCTTCTCACTATGCAAGATTTTACCCTAGTGTCTCTTTTTTTTTTTTATATAGTCTCTTAGACTTTGTCATTTATTATCAGTCTATCAAATATTAATACAGTAACTCAGCCCACCACCCCATCTCCTATCTAATCCCCCTAGGGGCCCCTCTCCCTACCTCCTTATACTTAAAGACCACCTTACTATCTACCACTATAACTCTCCCTCTACTCTGCTTACAGATCTTCTCCATAAGTAGCACTGACAACTCCCCTACAGACCCCATTTTAGCCACTAACTTATCAAGACATCTACCATCAACCCTTCCTATCTTAATAGTTGCTCTTTTAAACTCAATTGTCTCCCCTTCTCAAAGACAAACAGCCAGTATCTAGCCAACTCCACCTATACAGCCAATACCCACTCAACTATAAGTCACTTATTTCCAATCCTCTCTACCAATCTATCTCTTAAGTCTTCTTATCTACCTCACTCATCCATCTCTCTCCTCACTATCTCCAGTCTAGTTCTAACTGCTAACCAAAAGTCTCCAAGTATCTTATACTCTCTAAGCCAATATTTGGGTATCTGTATAAATCCTCTTTTCTGATCTACATTATAGCACTCCTCACACTCAAATTATCTCTCTTCTATAAGATAGTCTGAGTATGATATTCCTTCTCAGTATGTACTACCAAACCACTCAATACTTAGGTGGCAGCATTGCTATATCTCTGCACTCTAGGCCCAAACCCTATTCCAGTTCTACTCCTCTCTAATACCAGCCAACTATCAGCCACTAGGTCATATATCCTGTCCCAACTCTCTCTGGTACTTGACCCTATTACTAATATTAAAGTCAATTAGGAGAGTACCCCCCAATAATACTTAATCTTATCTACACATCTCTGGACCCCAAGACATCTCTCCTTCCACCCTCTGCTAGCAAATACCAATGTGATGTATCCCCTCAACTACTCTACTAGAAGCTCTTATGCTGCATGTATTCACTATTCTGAAGTCCAACCAAGGACAGTAGATCTCCTGTAGAGTCTCTTAGTAAGAACCTCATCTCCCAGATCTTTTTCATCAGAGAAACCCAGCTACCATCCTTTAGTTCCACAGCTCTCTTCAGCCACCAAGCTCTTAGATAATGCAGCCTCTTTGAGAAGTCAACCAGCCTAAGGCCTCCTCTAGCCACTGGCAATGACAGGATTTTCCAGCTAACCTGACTCCTCCTCTCACCCAGATCTAACCTTTGGTCAGCTTCAATAGCCTCTTCACTACCTAGGCTAGAAAGTCCAGATAATATATCAAATACTATAGCTTTGACAGTCAGTAGACATTCAAAATTGAAACATGACCCACCAAAGAGATGTGGTGGTCTCTCTAACTTCACAAAGCCTCCCCCCAAATAGCCACCCACTGTTCCTACTAAGATCTTAATAGGACTGATCCATAAACTGAAAGATAGATGCCCAAGTATTACATAGTATCTCCAGCAGGGACAATTGTTCTAATGATATCCTCTCCCACCAGACTATTATCCAATATTATTATTTCATACTTATGCTAGTTGAGTTTAGCCCCAGAGAGTATCTCATACCACTCTATTATTTTCTGGAGCTCCTCTATATTAGCAATCAATTCTAAGCCAACTACCATATCATCTGCAAAGGCCTCAACTTTCTACACAATTCCAAATACTGAGAGCTCAACTACCTTTTGCTGAATTCTGTCCATCAATAGCTCTAAGAATAGAGTATATAAAATAGAAGACAGTGGATCTCCCTAGAGAATATCTCTATCCAGAGAAAATACTACCCCCTGATGACTATTGCATATGAGTACTGCTCTACTCCCTTCCAGTAAGGCTGATCATTGTTACTTAGAACTGTTGAGGGACCCCAATCCTATCTAATATCTTTGCCAATCAGACCTACCTAACCTGATCATATGTCTTTTCCTGATCCAAGAAGACCAATCTTCCATCTAGCCTGCAGGCTCAAGCCCCTTCAATAATACCATGGACCCAAGCTGTACTATTTCTAATGAGTTGGCCTCCTACAAAACCTCATTGCTCCTTACCTAAGACTTGCTGGGCCACCTTCTACAGCCTCACAACCACTACCTTAGTGACCAACTTTCTGTCCATATCCAGGAGCATGATAGGTCACCAGTTCTTCTAGTCCTCTCTTCTGCTCTTATCCTTATACAGCAGTGCCACTAGCCCCAGATCCTGCTCTCCCACCCACTTCTCTAACTGTAATACTAAGTTACAAAGTGCTATCATCTCTCTCAGTACACCAGAGACTCCCACCATCTTCTTCCAGAAGTCTTAGAGCAGACTATCCTCTTCTAGTACTGTGTCCAGCATAGTCATAGCAAGAATCTGACAAATCTCCTCCTTCTGTACTAGTATCACCAAGCCACTAAGTCTCTCTACTTAAGGTGGATACCAATTCTTCAAAGTATATTCAATAGTAGCAGCATTGGCCCCACCCTCCTCCTCACTCTACAAACCACTCCACCTCTCCTTCAGTGAGCCTAGAATATCTTATGATCTATATACCAGCAGTCTATCAGAATCTAGTACCCCCTCTCACCTCTGCCTCACTCTCCTCACCTGAAGGATCCTTGAGAGGTACTTAGAGAGCCTCTTCTCCTCCTCCAGCCCCTACTAGCATAACTGTACAGCCAAACACTACACCTGTATCTCCTCTTCCTCTCTTAACATCTGTTGTAACTCAGTGACCTCCAGCTTAACCCACATCAATCTCCAGTCCTCTATCCCCTCCAGGGCCAAAAGACCTGCCCAATTTTCCTAAAGCTGAGCCAATCTAGTAGAAGCCCAGGCCACCCTCCTCCTCCTCTATCTTCCTACTACCCTGCTAGCCTCACTCTAGTAAACTCTAGCAGCCTCCTTCAATCTTACTCATTGAACACCAACTGGGGCACTCTCATGTACCCAACCCTCCATTTTCTGCCAAATGACCTCAGCCCAATTATTGCATAACTCCTTCTCAGCCAACAGGGCTCAGAGACATAAGAGGCAGAAGGAGCTATTAGTGAGTCTGAAAGAGAAGAAGAAAGAGAAAACAAGCTTAGAAGAGGAGACTGGGGGAGCTAAGGAGAGTATCTGGGCAGAGGTGGAGGTTGGGAGGGTACTGAAGCATATGAGTAGGGGCCAGGAGAAGAGGGATCAGGCTCTCTATGATAATGGTATGCTGGAGGTGTGGGAGGAGGATGAGGATATAGAAAGGAAGGATTAGGGTATCCAGCCAGTGGCTAGTGAGGATATAGAGATGATGGAGATTCACCATGTTAGATTTGGAGTATCTAAGATAGCAAGTGGGGGGCAGGTAGTTGAGATTGAAGAGGAGGAGCTGGTGGATATCTCTGAGAAGGAGTGGAATAAGTCTGCAAGTACTGGGACAGATACTGTGATACTTGGGGCTAGCCAACCAGCAACCTCTGGGGGCAAGAAGATTGGAGACTTGTAGTAGATATGCCAGGTGATGAATAACTTAGCAGCAGAGAAGTTGGATGATGTAGACCTGTGAGTTATTAGTGAGGAGTACTGGATAGGAATTATGTGAAGAGAGATAGAGTTGTAGAGGCTCTGGCAAAGGAGGTGCTAGCAGTATATCTGAATGAGGAGGGCTATGAGGTAGATGTTGCAAGAGAAGCAGAGATGGCAGTAGTAGCTAGAGAGTATATAGACTTCTGGTAGAAACAGAGATATGGATTGAAAATTTTGCAAGAGGCTTACTTAGAGTACTAGGAGGAGATGGAGTTGAAGGATGATATAGTATTGAATGAGCTATTGGTTGAACTGGAAACTAAGTGGGTTGAGGAGGCCGAGGCTGCTGCTGAGCATAGATTGGATCTGGCTGGAGAGAGAGTGGACATAGAGTTGTGAGGAGGATGTGTCTATATCAATATTATTTCCTATGAATAGTACAACTAATATTTTCTCATTGAATATAAATGGCCTGAGGGGTTCTGGGAGGTATTATAACATTTTTACTTGGTTAAAGAGATTAGAGACTGATCTCTTTCTGCTACAGAATATATAATTTGAGAGAGACTTTGAGCAACAGAAGTAGATGAGGGAATAGAGTGGGAATGTAGTCTGGAATGGCAAGATTGGAATTTTGATATAGAGAGAACAAGAGGAAATATGTGATAGCAAGATCTGGGAGGATTATATGGTTTGGGGAGAGTAGCATTGACTGAGATGGAAGTCAATTATAGTTGAGACTTACTACTGTCCAGTAGTTAGGAGAAAGCATATAGAGTAGATTGATAGTCTTCTAGATAGTAAAGTGATTGCAGAGATAAGAGTGGAGATATGTACTGGGGGGGAACTTCAATATAGTTTGCTTGGTACAGTTGGACAGAATAGATGGGAGGAGGAATGCAGGTGGTAGAAGTGGTGGTCTGGAGGGTTGAGAGGAGGTAGAGTAGCTTAGTTCTCTGGTGAACACCAGTCAAGCAATGTAGAGAGATAGGAGGGTCTATACTCACTGGGTGGAGAGCCTGGGGACTAGAATTGACTGGGTGCTGACAGCTGATTACTGGGGTCTGGCTGTCTGAAAGTCTCTGAAGATTGAGTAGTATCTGTGGTCAGATTATTGGGACTTATTAGGATATAGCTAGTTTGGAGGAAGCAGGAATAGGTCTGGACATTAGTACCTCAACTTCTCTTTACTGACTGAGAAGGGATTGTGGAATACTTGGACCAAGGACATTAGGCAGAAGGTGAAGAGTTGGGTCCAGGAGGGGGCACCAGTGGGTATTCATTGGGTAAGGTTGAAGGAGACTATTAAGATTTATTAGAGTGAGGCTGGAAGAGTAGCTGGAAGACAGAGGAGGAGGAGAGTGACCTGGGCCTCTGCTAGATTGGTCTGACTGCAGGAGAATTGAGTAGATATTTTGGACTTAGATGGGGTTGAGGACTGGAGGTTGAGGCAAGCAAAGCTAGAGATCACTAAGTTATAATAGGTATTGAGAGAGGAGGAGGAGATAAGAGTGTGGAGAATGGCTATGTGACTATAGTGGCAGGGGCTAGAGGAAGGGAAGAGATCCTCTAAGTATCTCTCAAGGATTCTTCAGATAAGGTGAGTGAGACAGAGGTGGGAGGGAGTACTGGATTCTGATAGACTGCTGATATATGGCTCACAAGATATTTTGGACTCACTGAAGGAGAGGTGGAGTGGTCTGTGAAGTGAGGAGGAGAGTGGGGCTGATGCTGCTACTATTTAACATACTTTAGATGACTGGCACCTACTGTAAGTAGATGGGATGGGCAGTTTGGTATTACTAGTTCAGGAGGAGGATATTTGCTAGGTTCTTGTTGTGACTATACTAGACACTATATCAGGAGAGAATGAACTGCTCTGGGACTTCTGGAAGAAGATGATAGAAATCTCTGGAGTGCTGAGAGAGATGATAGCACTATGTAATTCCATATTATAGTCAGGAAAGTAGGTGAGAGAGTAAGATCTGAGGTTGGTAGTACTATTGTTTAAGGACAAGAGTAGGAGAGAGAACTGAAAGAACTGGCAACCTATTATGCTCCTAGATATGGACAGAAAATTGATCACCAAGATAGTTATTGCAGGGCTACAGAAGGTGGTCCAGCAAGTCTTGAGAGAGATGTAATGAGGTTTTATAGGGAGTCAGCTTATCAGAGATGGCACAGCTTGGATCCATAGTATTATTGAAGAGGCTCAGACATGTGGACTGGATAGAAGATTGGTCTTTCTGGATCAGAAGAAGACCTATAACTGTGTTAGGCAGATCTGGTTGATAAAGATACTGAATAGGATTAGAGTACCTCAGTAGTTCTAGGTATCTATGATCAGTTTACTGAAAGAGAGTAGAGCTACACTCATATGCAATAGCTACTAGGAGGTAGCATTCTCTCTGAAAGAGGTATTTCCTAGGAGGACCCACTGTCTTTTATTTTATATGCTCTGTTCTTAAAGCTATTGATAGATAGAATTTGGAGGAAGGTAGTAGGACTGTTAGTATTTGGAATTACCTGAAAGGTTGAAGCCTTTGCAGATAATATAGTGGTTGGTCTGAGCTCAATTGTGAATATCAGAGTACTTTAAGAAATAGTGAAGTGGTATGAGATATACTCTGAGGCTAAACTCAACTAGTACAAGTATGAAATAATAGTATTGGACAATAGTCTGGTGGGAGGAGATGTCATTGGAACAATTGTTCCAGCTAGAGATATTACACAATACTTAAGTATCTATCTTTCAGTCTATGGGTCAGTCCTATCTCAAACCTAGTGGGAGCAGAGAGTGGCTATTTGGAGGGAGGCCCTGTAGGGCTGGAGAGGTTGCCATATCTCTTTGGCAGATTATGTTTTAATCTTGAATGTCTACTGGCTGCCAAAGCTGTGATATTTAGCATATTATCTAGACTTTTCAGTCTGAGTGGTGAAGAGGCTATTGAAGCTAGCCAAGAGTTGGATCTGGGCTGGTAGATAGAGTTAGATTAGCTGGAAAATTCTGTTATTATCAGTAGATAGAGGAGGACTTGGGCTGGTTGACTTTCTGAAAAGACTACATTATCTGTGAGCTTAGTGACTGAAGAGAGCAGTAGAACTAAGGGGTGGTAGCTAGGTCCCTTTGATGAAAAAGGTCTGGGAGATGAGGTTTTTACCAAAGAACTCTACAGGAGATCTTCTGTCTCTGGTTGGGCTTCAGAACAGTAGGTGCATATGATTTAAGGGCTTCTGATGAGAAGTAGTTAATGAGATATACTATATTGGTCTTTGCTGGCAGAGAGCAAAGAGAGAGATACTGTGGGGCCTAGTAATGTGGAAATGGGATTAAGTATTATTGGAGAGTACTCTACTAATTAATTTCAATATTGGAGATAGAGTAAAGTACCAGAGAGGGTTAGAACAGAATGTATGGCCTAGAGACTGGTAGGTGACAGATATTGGAAAGGAGTGAGACTGAAATAGAGTCTGGGCCTGAAGTGCTGAGGTCTGATAATAGCTATTATCTAAGTTCTGGGTGATTTGATAGTACTTACTGAGGTAGAATGTTATGCTTAACTTTTATACAGATTACCTTATAGAGGGTGGTCAATTTAATTATAAGGAATATTACAATGTTAGATAGGAAGAAGAGTATATACAGATATCAGCATCTTTCTCCAGTAATATTTAGATTACACAATCTTTTAGCAATACTTTCAACACAGTTTCTGGAGACAAGCTACTAGTTTCATGGCAACCAATGAGCATCCTGAGGTGCATACTAGGCAGGGTGGCCCAGGAGCATTCAAATAGCAGCAAGTGGAGAGAGGCCCTGGCTTGGGGGGAAGCATGAGGGACCTGCTGGTGGGAGGATGTAGTGGAGGAGGGGGTGGAGCTGGAGGTCAAGGGTCTGGCAGGGTGAGCTTTATAGAGAAGGTGAAGGGGGGTCAGCAGGGAGCCAGACTGGAGAGCTGGCTGAGGGGGGGGAAGGTACCGGTGAGGGCTTCTAGGCAGCAGCCTCATAGGGGTGCCTCTCTGAAGGGCCATAGGGGTGGAGCTGGGGGGGTAGCAGCTGAGGTGGGGACTGCTGATGGAGGTGTGATGGGCGATCTGGAAAAAAATCTAGATGGGACTATTGATGGTGAGCTGAGCAGTGGGAAGGGCACGAGGCCTGGGGACCTAGTGGATGGTATAATGGGACTGGCAGTGGCACTATTACTCAAGAAGTCAATCTCGGAATTTGCAGTCACATTGTGTTTCTGGGGCTTGGCAGTGACAGCAAAAATGGTGCTGGAGCTCATTGCTAAGTAGGTGGCAGGAGCAGCATCTGTGAAGTTTTTGAAGGGACTGGAGGGAGTAGAGGTGGGGTTTGAGGAGGTAGCACTACTGGAGGAGGTGCTGAAGGTTGGATTAGTGGTTGGGGAGGTGTGTGTTCCAATGGCGCATTGCCTGAAGTGGGATCCCAGGGTGGTCCAACTGCTGGTGAAAGGAGTGTTGATGGTGATGGCGATGGAGACAAGGAAGAGAGTTGAGGATTTCATGGCAGAGTATGGTGAGGTGCTGGATATCAGATTCAGGATCTGGGAAGGGACCTCACTCAGGACTGGCGATGTAGATGTGAGGATTTGGCTAGCTGGAAAAGAAGCTTCTGGGAAGGCGAGAGATTGGCCTTTGGTGATGGTCTGGAGAGCAATCCTGTGTAAGGTGATAAGGGTGAAGGGTAGTGAGGAAGAGGAGGAGGATTTATTAGAAGCACTAGAAGAGCTGAGTGGTGCTATAGAGAGGTGAGCAAAGGCTTGGAAGACTTTTGTGGAGGTGATGCATTTGGAGGTGGTAGATGGAAAGTGGATCCGAGTGACTAAGGAGCAGTGAGAAAGGGCCCAGGGGCATAAGAGACAGAAGGAGCTGCTGGCCAAGCTGGATGATAGGCTACTGGGGGATGCAAGCAAGGTGACAGGTGCAGGGGGAGCCGAAGCGAGTGTCTGGGCTGGCGAGGGGGTGGGGAAGGATAAGACAGGGGCAGGGGAGGAAAAGGCAAAGTATAGTAGAGATCTGTATGCAGATGGTACACTGGAGGTGTGGGAGGAGGACTGGGAGGGCTCCCCTTCCCCTACCCCTCTTATCAGATGTGGCCTGGCTTCCCGAAATAGGGTGGCAGAAGATGTGCTGATGCAAGGGGCCCAGAGGGTATAATTCGGAGTTCCAGAGGTGGTATATGGGGGACAGGTGGTGGCGGCAGGCGAGGAGGAACTGGTGGATATCCCAGAGGTGTGGGATGAGTCTGCAAGCACTGGAGCTGACACCACAATGTTGGATGGAGGGAGACCAGCAACTCTGAGGGGGAAAGCGATGGGGAACTTACTTTGGATGTGCCGAATGATGAACAACCTGGTGGCAGAAGAGTTGGGGGAGGTGGACTTGTGAGTGATGAGTGATGATCATTGGGTAGGGATACTGAAGGGGGATGGTGTAATGAAGACATTGAAGGCAGAAATTCTTATGGTGTACCTGGAGGAGGAAGGGTATGAGGTGGATAAGGAGAGGGAGGTAGAGATGGCAGTCATTGCAGAAGAGAGGGCTGAATACTGCTGGAACAAGCGGCATGGGCTGTAGCTCTGGCAGGAGGCATGCATTGAATACTGTGAGGAGTTCAAGGAGAAAGCAGATGGAGAGATGAACGAATTGCTGACTGGATTGGAGGCTCAGAGGGCAGAAGAGGAGGAGGTAGCTGTGGAACATAATTTGGATATGGCGCAGGAGGAGATGAGTATGGAGCAGTAGAGATTGATTAACAGCATAATATTTTCCATTATAAATAGTACAACCAACATTTTTTCTTTAAATGTAAATGGGTTGTCGGGTGCTACTCAACATGGGAACATTTTTACTTAGATGAAGGGATTGGAGGCCAATCTCTTCCTTTTGCAGGATGTCCGGTGTGAAGATGATTCTGATAGGATGGAATGGACAAAGGAATAGAGAGGTACAGTGATTTGGAAGAGTAAGGTTGGGATTTTGGTTCGGAAAGGCAGAGGAGAGATACAGGAGGTGAGGAGCTGGGGGGAGAGGCTGGTCTAGGGTGAGTGGATTCAGGCAGACTGGGAGCCAGTCACAGTTGGCTCCTGCTACTACCCCGCAGTACAGGGTGAGAGAGTCGATTGGGTGAAAGGCTTACAGGAGAGTGGGATGCTTGTGGAGGCTGGAGTGGATATGCTTGGGGGTGATTTCAATATGGTTCGGGACATATTGCTGGATAGAACAGATGGAGGATGAGGTGCTGAGAGCAGGAGTGGAGGACTGGTGGCATGGGAGGAAGTAGAATAACTAAGTGTGCTGGTAGATGCTGGTAGGGAGTGCTGGGGGAATAGGAGAGTTTATACACATTGGGCAGGGGGTCTGGAGACAAGGATTAACTAGATTTTGATGGCAAGCTGCTGGGGCCTAGATGTTTGGAAGTCACTGGAAGTAGAATGGTGTCTATGGTCAGATCACTGGGGGCTTTTGGGACAGGGGTGCTTTGGGGGAAGTGGAGATGAGCCTGGATATTGGCACCTCAATTCCTCTTTGTTAGATGATAAGACCCGGTGAGATGTATGGGCTAAAGACATTCAGCTGAGGGTAGAGACCTGGCGGCAAGAAGGGACCTCAGTTGGGACTCGGTGGATGAGGATGAAGGCAATGGCCAAGATTTACTGGAGTGAGGCTGGCAAGGAGGCAGGGAAGCAGCAAAGACAAAGAGTGCATTGGGCCTCTACTAGATTGATGAGGCTTCTGGAGGAGTGGGCGAGGCTGAAGATGTTAGAGGAGAGAGAAGATTGGAGGCTGATGAGGGTGAAAATAGAGATTGGGGAACTACAACAGGTGCTGCGGGGAGAGGAAGAGGCAAGGGTACAGAGCTTGGCAGCTCGGCTTTGCTGGCAGGATCTGGAGGAAGGGGAGAGGCCTTCCAAGTTTCTTACAAGGGCCCTTAGGGTGAGGCAGGTACAGCAACAGTGGGAAGGGGTGTTGGATACAGATGGTAGACTGGTGCATGGTGTTCAGGACATTCTTAGATTGCTGAAGGAGAGATGGAGTGGATTGTAGAGTGAGGAGGAGGGTGGGGCAGATGCCGCTGCTATAGAACAAACATTGGAGGATTGGCACCCACCTCAAGTCAAGGGGCTAGGTGATCTGGGGATACCTGTACAGGAGGAAGAGATCTATCAGATTCTTGCCGCGACAACACTAGGTACAGCACCTAGGGAGGATGGTCTGCCCTGGGACTTTTGGAAGAGAATGGTGGGAGTCCCAGGAGTGATAGGAGAGATGACAGTATTGTGCGACCTTATTCTATAGACAGGGAGGTAGGTTGGGGAGCAGGACCTTGGGCTGGTGATGCTGCTTTATAAAAACAAATGAAGATGGGAGGATTGGAAGAACTGGCAGCTGATAATGTTGCTTGATATGGACAGAAAGTTGGTAACTAAGGTGGTGGTGGCAAGACTACAGAAGGTGGCCCAACAAGTCATGGGTGTTGAGCAGAGAGAATTTGTAGGTGGTTGGCTCATCAGAGATGGTACTGCCTAGGTCTATGAAGTTATTGAAGGGGTAAGGGCCTGTGGACTGGATGGGTGTCTGGTCTTCTTGGACCAGGAGAAGGCATACGACCAGGTGCGAAGAGTCTGGCTGGCGAAAGTTTTGGACAGAATGGGGGTTCTGCCCCAATTCCGGTCAGCAATGGTCAGTCTACTGGAAGGGAGTAGGGCTGCACTTATTTATAATAGACATAGAGGAGTAGCATTCCCCTTGGGTAGGGGGATGCCCCAGGGGGACCCACTGTCCCCCATCTTGTATGCTCTTTCCCTGGAACCCCTTATGGACAGAATTCAGAGGAGGATAGCAGAGCTCTCTGTCTTTGGCATTGGATGGAAAGTTGGGGCCTTTGCGGACGACATGGTGGTGGGTTTGGGTTTGATTGTAGATATTGAAGAGCTCAAGAAGACTGTCAAGTGGTATGAGGAGAACTCTGGAGCTAAGCTGAATTAGCATAAGTATGAAACAATGGTATTAGGCAATGGCCTGGTGGGAGGGGAAGTTATAGGAACAATCGTCCCCACCGGTGAAGCAGTGCAGTACTTAGGTATCTATCTGTCAGTCTATAGGTCAGTTCTGCCTAGGCTTTGGTGGGAGCAGAGGATTGGAATCTAGGAGGAGGCCCTGCGGAGTGGGGGGAGAAGGCAATTTTCTCTGGTAGGGCAGGTCTTAATTTTGAATGTCTACTGGCTGCCAAAGTTGTGGTACCTGGTGTATCATCTGGATTTCCCAGCCTGGGTAGTGAAGAGATTGATAAAGTCGGTGAAGGGATGGATTTGGGCTGGCAGGTGGAGTCAGATTGGTTGAGAGACCTTGTCCCTTCCAGTGGCAAGAGGTGGTCTTGGACTGGTGGACTTTCCAAAACAGTTACACTGCTTGAGAGCGTAGTGGCTAAGGAGGGCAGTGGAATTGAGAGGAGGTGGTTGAGTTCCTCTACTACAGAAGATCTGAGAGAGGCGGTCATCGCCAAGGGGCTCAACTGGTGATCTCATCTCCTTAGTTGGACTTCAGAATACTGCCCAACTGCATTATAAAGGATTTTGGTGGGGGATTGCAGAAGGGGTGTACCGCATTGGTATTCATTGGTGGGGGAATGAAGGAGAGGAGGACTGGGACCTGGCAATGTAGAGATGGGATTGTATTCTGCTGGGTGATGCTCCTTTAATTAAGTTCGATATTGAGGATGGAATGGAATGCCAAAGGGGACCGGGCCAGGATCTGTGGCCTAGCAGTTGGCAAGGTGTAGGAATTGGTGAAGAGTGGAACTGATATGGTGTTTAGACTTGGAGTGCTGTAGTGAGGAAGTAGATGCCACCAAAGTACTGGGTGATCTGGTGGTGCATGCTGCAAAGGAATGTTATGCTCAACTTTCACTCAGGGCACCTTGTTATAGGGGGTTGCTTCAACTGTGAGGAGTGCCATAATGTGGGGCAGGAAGGGGGTTATGTACAGATGCCTGAACATTGGCTAGGAGAGTGTGAGGTGTTGGGGGACTTTTGGTGGACAATTGGAGAACATTTGGGAGTACAGCATAGGGGCGATGAAGTATGGGGGAGGTGGGAGGACTTGAGGGATAGATTGGTAGGGGGGATAGGGAAGGAGTGGCTTACTTTGGGTTGGGCTTTGGCTATTTGGATGGGGCTGGCCAGTTATTGGCTATTTGTTTTTGAGGATGGGAGGAGACAGGGCTTGGGGGACTGGTTGCTGCAGTGGCATAGGCTTATGGAAGATACCTTAACAGGCTGGTGGCTTGGCTGGGGGCTGCAGGGGGGTCGGAGGTGCCGCTTAGTGGAGAAAATTTGTGGGCAGAGTTGAGGGAGAGTTGGAGTAGTGAGTGAAAGGGTGATTTTTATTCATGAGAAGACAGGGAGGGGCCCCCCTATGGGGATTGGATAGGGGGTGGCAATGATGTATACTTATTCATAGACTGGTATCAATAAAGGATAGAGTCTAAGTGACTATAAAAAAAAAAAAAAAATATACAGATATCAGAACATTGGCTAGAGGAGTGTGAAGTACTCAGAGACTTTTGGTTAGCAGTTGGAGATAGATTGGGTGTTGTAAGAAGGGGAGATGAGAAGAGGGACCAATGGGAGGACTTGAGAGATAGATTGGTGGGGGGGGGGGTTGGAAATGAGTAGCTCATTGTTGGTTGGGTTTTAGCTATATAGATGGGGCTGGCAGGATATTGTCTGTATATTTTTGAGTAAGAGAGATAAGTGGGTTTGGGGGAGCAGCTGGTGAGGTGAGAAGGGTTGTTGGAAGACATCTTGATGGGTTGGTGGATAGAATAGAGTCTGCAGGAAGGACATCAGTATTGATTAGTAGGGAAGATTTATAAATAAAATAGAGAGAGTGTGGTAATAGTTGATAGTAAGGTGGCTTTCAAGTATGAGAGAGTGAGAGGGCATCTCTCTAGAGAGATTAGATAGTGGGATGAGATATTATAATTATATTGATAGACTGGTAATAAATGGTGACATACTCGCCAGCACAATTCATATTACACAAAACTTCAAGCAATGGTTTTCGACACAACTAGGAGATAAGGTACTATCGATATGTCTTCGAACAAGAGTTCTGATGGGTATACTGGGTCAGGGGGTGCTGGGGCCTTTGGCTGGCAGAAAGTGGAGAGAAGTTATGGTCTGGGGATGGGGGCCTTTAGAGGGTCGAAGGGCGGTGAGAGTTCTGGAGGAGGGCTGGTGTCAGGTGGGAATGGAGGGTAGACTGGCCCTGTGAGCTTTGCTGATAAGGTGAAGGGGAGTAGATGGCTAGTTGGCGACAGGGCTGGTGCTGCTGTAGGGAAGGGCAAGGCAAGTCTTGAGAGGGAGGGAGGTCCTCAGGCTGTGGGTATGAGCATAGGGTCTGGAGGTATTGTGGCTGGGGGTGGGACTGCTGATGGAGGTGTGATGGAGAATCAAGAAAAAAAAAGAGATGTGATGGCTGATGGTGGAGTAGAGCTGGGGCTACCGATTCGAAAGGGGGACCTAGCTGATGGTGTGATAGGACTAGTGGTGGCACCATTACTCAAGAAGTTGGTTTTGGAGTTTGTGGCCATCTTGTGCTTCTGGAGCTTGGTAGTGATGGCCAGGATAGTTCTGGGGCTTATCTCGCAGCAGGTGGCTGGGGCAGCCTCAGTGAAGTTTCTGAAGGGGCTAGAGGAGGTGGAGGTGGGCTTTGAGGAGGCAGGCCCACTAGATAAGACAATGAAGACTGGAGTTGTAGTTGGTGAAGTGGCAGTCCCTATGGTGAGGTGCCTCAGGTGGGACCCCAGGGTGATACAACTGCTAGTCAAAGAGGTACTGATGGTGATGAAGGTTGAGACTAGGAGGAGGGTTGAGGAGGTGGTGGCTGAGTATAGTGACATTGTGGATATTGGATTCAGAGTGTAGGAGGGGATAATGATCAGGACAGGCGATGTGGATGTCAGAATTAGGCTGGCAGGGTGGGAGGCCACAGGAAAGGCGAGTGACTGGCTCTCAGTGTTGATGTGGGGTACTGTCATCTATAGGGTATTGAGGGTGAAGGGGAGCAAAGAGGAGGAGGAGGACTTGTTGGAGGTGCTGGAGGAGTTGAGTGGTGCAGTGGAATGGAGGGCAAAGGCCTGGAAGCTCTTCGAGGAGTCGATGCATTTGGAGATTGTGGAGGGGAAGCATATCTGCATGGATAAGGGGCAGTGGGAGTGGGCACAGGGGTGTAGGAGGCAGAGGGAGCTTCTGGCGAGTATGATGACAGAGACGAAGATGAAGGCAGTTGGAGTTGAGGTATCTGAGGGCGTTGATGTCAGTGTCTGGGCTGGTAATAGAGGAGAGAAGGTGGCGGCAGGCAAGGAAGAGGCTGGGAAGGTACTGGCCAAGGACCCCTATACTGACAGCATGTTTGAGGTCTGGGAACAGGAATTGGATGCCACTCCCCCTCCTCTCATCAGGAGGGGCCCAGCAGTGAAGAGAAGGACAATAGAGGATGTGGTGATGAAGGGGGCCCAGCGGGTGTACTTTGGGGTCCTGGATGTGGAGAAAGGGGGCCAGGTAGTGGTGGCTGGTGAGGATGAGCTGGTGGATATCCCTGAGGAGGGATGGGATGAGGCCACCAGTGTAGGTATGGACACCACAATGTTGGATGCAGGATGGCCAGTGACCCCAGGAGGGAAGGAGGTAGGGAATTTGCTATGGATGAGCAAGGTGATGGATAACCTTACAGCAGATGCATTGGAAGAGGTGGACCTGCGGGCAATGCCTGAGGAGCATTGGGAACAGATTCTGCATAATGATGGTATGGTGGAGGCACTGAGGGGGGAGATTCTTACGATCTTCCTAGAGGAGGAGGGTTATGAGGTCGATGAGGTGAGAAAGGCAGAGCTGGCAGTGGTTGCAGGTGAGAGGGCAGCCTACTGTTGGGTGGAGCATCATGGTTTGCAGTTCTGGAGGGAGGCTTGTCTGGAGTATAGGGAGGACTTTGAGGAGAGAGAAGATGGGGCAATGATAGAACTTCTGGAAGGGCTGGAGGCATGGGAAGCTGGGGAAAGGGAATAAGCTGCTGAACATGAATTGGACTTAGTGCAGGAGGAGCAGAATGTGGACTTGTAGAGAATGGAATCATTATCTAACATTATTCCTATGAACAGTACAACTACCATTTTCTCTTTGAATGTGAATGGGTTGCGGGGATCTGGATGACATAAGAACATTTTTACTTTGTTCAAGAGATTGGAGGCAGACCTCTTTTTACTACAGGATGTGAGGTGTGAGGATGAGGATAATAGGGTAGAGTGGACTAGGGAATGGGGTGGAGCTGCTGCTTGGTTTGGAAAAGTGGCGATTCTGGTGAGGAAGGGTAGAGGGAACTTGGCAAGTATCAGGAACTGAGGTGATAGCTTGGTCTGGGGAGATTGGCAGAGGCCAGGGTAGGAGTCAGTGAGAGTTAGCTCTTGCTACTGCCCTGCGGTTAGGGGTAAGAGAACTGCATGGATTGAGGAGCTGATGGAGGAGGGTATTCTCTTGGAGGGAGGGGTTGATGTTCTGGGGGGGAACTTTAATATAGTTTGGGACCAGCATCTAGACAGGACTGATGGAGGGAGGAGTGCAGGGGGGAGAAGTGGAGGGCTGGGTGCATGAGAGGAGGTGGAGAGGTTGAGCTCCTTGGGGGATATGGGCAGGACGTGGTGGGGTGATACCAGGGTCTATACACATTGGGTGAATGGCTTAGGTACCAGGATTGACTGGATTCTGATAGCTGAGTATTGGGGTCCCAATGTTTGGAAGTTGTTAGAGGTGGAGTGGTGCCCATGGTCTGACCACTGGGGACTGTTGGGGCAGGGGCAGTTTGGGGGGAGTGGAGATGGACCCAGACATTGGTACCTTAACTCCTCCCTGCTGGCTGAGAAGGGGTTGTGGGACTTATGGGTGGAGGACATTCAGGTAAAGGTTGTTGTATGGAGGCATGAGGGTTTGTTTGTAGATGTCCATTGGAAACGTTTGAAAGAGGCTGTGAGGGTCTATTGGAGAGGAGCCGGTAGGGAGGCTGGGAGGCAGAGGAGAGAGCACACAAGGTGTGCTTCCAATAGGCTGAGGAGACTGCAATTGAATTGGGCAGATCTGCTCACCTCTGATGGAGTAGAGGACTGGAGGATAGAGAGGACAAAATTGGAGATAGTGGAACTACAACAGATGTTGTGAGATGAGGAGGAGACTCATATGCAAGATATGGCTGCCAGGCTACGGTGGTAGGGGCTTGAGGAGGGTGAGTGGCCTACTAGGTACTTATCGAGACTCCTCAATGCTAGGAGAGTGCGGCATAGGTAGGATAGGGTCCTGGATGCTGATGGGGAAATGGTGCATAGCACACAACAAATCCTAGGAGTTTTGAAGGAGTGTTGGCAGGGTTTGTGGAGTGAGGAAGAAGGGGGTGCAGATGAGGTGGCAATTGCCAATACACTAGAGGAGTGAGAGCCACCGCAAGTAGCTGAATTAGGTGGCTTGATCTTACCAGTACAAGGAGAGGAGATCCAGAGTATCCTTGCAGTAACTAAACTTGGAACATCACCAGGAGAGAATGGATTGCTGTGGGACTTCTGGAAAAAGATGGTGAAGGTCCCCAGAGTTTTGGGTGAGATGACTGCCTTCTGTGACCATGTTATTCAGCAGGGTGAGTGGGTTGGAGAGCAAGACCTTGGGCTGGTGGCCTTATTGTACAAAGATAAAGGGAGAAGGGAGGACTGAAAGAATTGGAGGCCAATTATGCTTCTGGATATGGACAGGAAAATGATGACTAAGGTGATCATCACTAGGCTGTAGAAAGTTGCCCAAGGGGTGCTGGGGGAGGAGCAGTGGGGCTTTGTTGGAGACAGGCTTATAAGAGATGGGACTATATGGGTTCATGGTGTCATTGAAGGGGCCCGGGCCTGTGGACTCGATGGAAGATTGGTTTTCTTGGACCAGGAGAAGACATATGACTGGGTATGGCAGGTTTGGCTAGGCAGGGTATTGGATCGAATTGGTGTTCCTCTAAGATTTCGGACCTCTATGTTGAGTCTACTGGAGAGCAGTCGGGCGGCGCTAATATATAATAGACACTATGGTCTGGCATTTTTCTTGGGAAGAGGAGTTCCTCAAGGGGATCCTTTGTCCCCTATTCTCTATGCCCTTTTGCTGGAGCCATTGATGGATAGGATTCACTGAAAGGTGGTGGGGCTCTCTATATATGATATAGTGTAGAAGGTGGGGGCCTTTGCTAATGACATGGTGGTTGGACTTGGGTCTGTGGCAGATGTCAAGGCACTTAAAGAGACAGTGGATTGGTATGAGGCTCACTCTGGGGCGAAGCTCAACTGGAATAAGTGTGAGACAATAGTGCTAGGGAATGGGCTAGTGGGTGGGGATGTCATTGGAACAATTGTCCCTACTGGTGAGGTAGTGCGGTATCTGGGCATCTTCCTCTCTGTGTATGGCTCAGTCCTGCCTCGAGTGTGGTGGGAGAGCAGAGTGACCATGTGGGGGGAGGCCCTTCGAGGTTGGGGAGGCCACCATATCTCTCTGGCAGGGCAGGTGTCAATACTGAATGTATATTGGTTCTCCAAGCTGTAGTACATGGCCTATCACCTGGACTTCTCAGCATGGGTGGTGAAGAGGCTGATGAAAGTGGCTAGAGATTGGATTTGGGCAGAGAGGAGGGCCCAGATCAGTTGGGATACTTTGGCGACACTGGTGGTTAGGGGGAGTCTAGGCCTTGTGGATTTCCCCAAGCAGTTGCACTGCTTATGAGCCTGGTAGTTGAAGAGAGCTGCTGAACTGCAAGGCAGGGGTTGGGTGCCTCTGCTGCAAAAGGTGTGGGAGATGAGATCCTCCCCTCAAGGGTCCTCTAGAGATCTGCTCTCTATGGTGGGGCTGAATAGTGCTCAGCAGCTGCGATTCAAGGGCTTTTGGTAGGGAGTGGTAGAGGGAGCGCACAGAATTGGCCTGCGTTGGCAGGGCAATGAGGGAGAGGTGATGCGGGGGCCCGATATGTGGAGTTGAGATAGGCTGCTCCTAGGGGGTGCCCTACTTGCAACATTTGATATTGGGGATGGAGTAGAGTGTCAGCAGAGTCTTGGCCTAGATCTTTGGCCAAGTGGCTGGCAGGCAGCAGGGATCAGCAAGGAGTGGGACTGGGCGGGTATCTGGTCTTGGAGTGCCGAGGTGTGAAGGTGGCTTCCTTCTAAATACTGGGTGGTATAGTGGCGGGTGCTGTGGAGGAATGTCATATTGAATTTCCATACTGGACATCTGGTGGATGGTGGCCGCTTTGAGTGTGAGGAGTGTAACAATGTAGGGCAGGCTGGGGGTCTGGTGCAGATGCCGGAACATTGGCTAGGAGAGTGTGAGATATTGGGGGACTTTTGGGTAGTAATCGGGAATAGACTGGGTGTGGAGCAGAGGCTGGTTGGTGTGGGGGGCTACTGGGATGACTTGAAATCTCAGCTAGTGGGGGGGGTGGGTGATAGTTGGCTCACTGTAGGATGGGTGTTGGCAGTGTGGGTAGGACTGGTGGGTCATTGGCTCTTTGTATTTGAGGAGGGGTGGCAGATGGGACTGCAGAAGAAGGTAGTATAGTGGGAGGAGCTGTTGGAGGATCTGCTGACTGGATGGTAGGTTGGTTGGGGCCCTTTAGGGGGGCAACAGTACAGTTTGGTAACTAGGATCTGTGAGCAAAGTGGTGGGAGAGTGGGGATTGTGTTGGACAAAGTGATATTTCATTAGATA
>RBNI01000548.1:0-29442 GCA_003990745.1 Jimgerdemannia flammicorona | reverse complement strand
CTATCAGCTGTAGCAACTGCTTGAGTTTGTTGTACTGGAGAGGTGAAGACCTTGAGTCTGTTGGCTGTTTCTTCATTGATGAAGTTGCCTGAGGCACCACTGTCTATCATGATCTTGACAGGTGCTCGGTTGACAAAAGCTTTAAGTGTAAGCAGTTTGTCTGATCCAATGGTGGTGATTTCGGTTGTAGGAGCTTTCCTTCTGTTGGTTCTTCTTTGAGCCAGTTCATTGACACAAGAGAAGCAATCATCAATCATTTGGGAAGAGTACATTCCAATGCCATGGGGACATCGGCCACTTGGTACATATCCATCTTCGATTTTCTTGTAGAATTGTTCTTCTTTGTTCATGGTAGGTTGGACTGGGGCCTTATTTGATGAGCCAAATCCTTTGGATCCTCTGATGGTGGGCAGTAGTTCCGGGACTTCCTTGACTATCAGGGTTGACTCGATTTTTTCAAATAGGATCTGGGCAATACAGAATCCAATGGGAATCTTGAAGGGTGTCCAACTGTGGTTTCGGATGAGGACAATAATTTCGCCTGTGTAATCTTCATCAATGACTCCTCCTTCTACTGAGAGTCCTTTCAATGCTAGGCTGCTGCGACAGCATATTCTTCTAACATATCCTTCAGGGATTTGGATGCTGATTCCTGTGTAGACTTGTTTGACTTCTCGGTTGGAGACTGTAGCTTCTTTGGCTGCATACAGGTTATATCCAGCTGCTTTTTGACTTCCTTTGGTTGGGGCCTTAGCAGTTTGTCTTAACTTGACAAAGTCTAGTATTCTGGTGGTCAGATTGTTGAGGTGGTGCAGAGTAGTAACAGTTGCTCGTGTTGCTGTTCGGGATTTTCGGTTAGGGCAGACACTGGCCATGTGTCCTGTCTTTCAGCAATAGAAGCATGCTCCGCTTCTTCTAAGTTCATTCCTTTCGCCTTCAGTGAGTTTCTTGAAAGTACTCGGCTGGGTGGGTTCATGATTTCTGGGTGTCTACGAAGTGGATGTTGAGGGAGCTCGGGATGCTTCATGCTTGGGTTCTTCTTTCTTAGTCTAAGTCTTTTCCTTGTTGTTGAATTGTCTTCGGGGCAGAATGGGTCCAGCTGTTAGGATCCGCTTGACCATAGTCTTGATCCTTGCCAGGCACCATTGTTGGTGGTCACAACCAACCGGGCGTCTTTGTTCTCGGATTTTTCTAGTAAGCTATTCTGGCAGGGTATCAAATAAATGATCTGCTCTTGTACCATTCCGTGCTTCATTATTGACAATATATCCTAGACCAACAGTGTTCAGAAGTAACTTGAGTTTTGTACAGAAGGTTTCAAATTCCTCCTTGCCATGTACATCGAATTTGAGATTGTGGAGTTTTACTCGGGATTCAGCAATCATGGTTTTGCTGCGATATTGAGCAATCATGAGTTGTTTAAGTCCAGGAGCTGCAGGATGGTCTCCATATTCTGGGGCATTATTTGCTGCATTCTGAGCAACTACTGCAGATCGGGTGTCCCATGTGAGGGGTTTTTCGGGAAGGGTTCACTACCATTCTTTGGCAGGTCCTCGGAAGAATGTAACAACTCGGTGGACATAGGCTGTAGTGGTAGCAAAGAGTTGTTCCAAAGTGTGGTCTTGATTGTTTGTCAGAATGTGGTCAGCGACTCATTCATTGGTCCATTGATTGGCTTCGAAGTTGGTGTTAACTACACTAATGAAGCTTTGGACTTCTTGTGCAGTACCATTGAAGGTAGGTAGACTCAGATTTTTTGTAGATCGGGTTTGTTCAGCTAAGGCAGTAATAGTTGCTGCCATTATGGCTACCTGGGCTGTGAGGTCTAGAATCTGTTGGTTTGCCATATTGTTTACTGGAGGTGGTTGAACTACTGGTAGTGGTGTTACTGGTACTACTTAAGGTACTGGTGCAGAGTGTGATGAGATTCTTTGAGTCTGTGTAAGTTGCTGGAGTAATAGTTGTGGGTCTGGAGTAAGGGCTTGATAGATGGCTATCTGTTGCTGTGTAGGTGTATTCTGTCCTGATAGAGGTACGTCTCCTTTGGTAGTATATCCAGGATCGAATTCACTGAGATACTCCTCCTCCTCTTGGGTTTGGTCTCTGTGTACTTGGGTTTGCTCAGCGTCAAAGTAGACAGAATCAGTTGTATATCTGATTTCAGATGGACTTAATTCAAAGTCAAGTTCTGGTTCAGTATTGGTTTCGGATTCAGGTAGGGCTGTAGCAGGGCCTGCTTCAGGTTCAGGATCAGGTAGTTGATGAAGGGTTTCTCTTGCTTCTTCCTTAAGAATATGGCAGGCCTTGCTGTTCTGGAATCGGTAGTATAATGCGGTCTTGGTTCTGGTTCGGTGAAAGTCAGTAGAGTTGAGCCACTTGGCTACAGAAGCTTGGGCTTTGTGAGGAACTAAGGCTAGAAAGACTGCTGCTGGTTGTCCTAGGTCGCTCGGATTTGTGGAGCTGACAAAACTCTTGTTGAGAAGAGTAAAGAAGGCTTCTATAAGACCTTCTTCATCTTGATTTGCTGGGTGTAGTGCAAGGAGTTCGGTGAATAGGGTTTCGCCTATTTGCTGGTTTAATCGGAGTACTTCTTTCTTTGAATGAAGTTTATCCCACTTGTTGCAGTTGTGGAGGTCAAATTGTCCTTATACGTCAGGTTCAATTCTCTCCAGATTGTCAGATGGTTCATGATAAATTCCAGGTCAGAGGTTGGGCTTTATACCAACTTGTAGGAATTCACAAAAGGGTTTGTAGCGGGGTGAGGAAGCGTCTTGAAGCGGAATTGGATTGTAAACTGCTGCTACCAAGTTGTAAGAGAGTTGCTTTTTAGGGTAACCATTATGTAGTTCTGGAAGGGTTTTCTGGAAGTTCTGGATATTCTGGAAGATCATTTTCTTATGGTCAAGATCAATTTCATATGGAGTACGTCCTCTATGCTTATTGATTTTAAGATCAGGTTGACGTCTCAACCAAAGTCCTTTTTCGGACTAGTTCTGGATGTTCAGGATTTTCTGTATTTCAGGAAGTTCAAGAAACTAAGACCAGCTTAGTTGAATTGGCATATTGCTGCAGACAATATCCAATTAGGAAATTTTGTGATGGGGTTAGGAGTGGGACCTAATGGGGAGCGGATTTACTTAAGAGTGGTTTGTGGGTTATTAAATAGGTTTATTCGCTATTCATGATATTACTATACTAGGAGTAGTTGTGTAAAGGGATACTGTGGGAAAATGCTCAGGAGTTGTATTTGGATTGTTCAGGTCTATTCAAGTCTGAGATTCTGAGGTCTGGGGGAGGGGGTATTTATACTAGTGAGGGGCTATCTAGACTATGCTAGATATAGATATAGCACTAAGTGCTTTGCTGAGTCGGAATGCAGTCATGTAGTACAAGTGTGATCTAACATGTCAAGAGATCATCTGACTACTGAGTCAGTTCACAGTCATGTCGTACAAGGCTAATCTAACTATACTATGACTGCTAATCTATTTAGGTTTATACGCTGTCTGGGTAGTCTTTGATGACATCACCATCGATGACATTATCTCTGATGAAGTAGTTATCTAGGAAGAGTGGTTCGCGGATTACTTCTCCTTATTCACTGAGATAATAATACATTGGGACTTCATCTCCATCCCACAGGATAGCATCATCTGTCTCATATGCTGGATAAGGTATTGGTGGGCGAAGGAGGGATGTATTGTCTTCACTTTCATCGGATTCGCTGTCTGCATACCTTCTATAAGTTACAGCACTATGAGTTGCGGGATTGTAGTAAGCTGGCAGCTGTGGTTCATGTTACTCATACTCAGGTGGTGGAGTTGTTGATTTGATCTCGAGGGTTGTCTGGAGGTATAGGTTGTGTTCTCCGGTCTCTTCATTGTAGTTGAAGTAATTGGGGGTGAATGTAGGTTGGTATTCGTGCCAGTGATCATTGTCCCAATAAGTCTCATATGTGGTTATGAACTGTTGTAAGTTCATCAGCAAGGTTGGCGGTGTGATCAAGGTTGGTAGAGATCCTTGGCTTGAGGTTATGTCAGCTTCAGAGGGATCATTATCTTCTGCTTCATCTTCATCAAAGTTGATTATATCGTAGACATCCTTCATGGCGTATCCAACTTGGGGTATTTGCAAGATGTGGTCATTGGGGTACGGGAAGGTTCTGTTGGTAGTCTGAACGTATTCGAGATACTTGTGGTTGAGTTCTTGTATCATGTCATCGATTTGGCCATAGGACAGGGTAGCAACCATTTTGCTGGTAGTAACTCGGAGGCGGGGAATAAAGGTGCTGTACTCGTAGAAGAGTTCTTGGTGTTTGTGGGCAATGAGCTTCTGGTGTTGAGACATCTGGGTAATGTCTGTATCGTGGTAGTGTTCGACCATGTCTTCTAGGAGGTGGCCGATCTGGTAGTAGCTTGAGATTTGTCTGATCTGGTGGGCCTCGTTAAGCATATTCAGGGCATTCCATTGGGCTTCCACAAAGTAGAGGGGTGCGAGGCTATGGATATTCATGAGGGGCAGAGGGGGTGTGGCTCGATTAACAATGGCATTCCAAATGTCAGCGCGGATGCGGTTGTAGATCTCGGTGGTCATATTTGTATGTTTGAAAGTTGTGGTTGTTATTTGTTTTGGTTCTCTGTTTTGATGCATCTTAAGGCTCAGTATATATGCATCTGTTCTTGATTGGTAAGATTCTGTTTGTATGAATCTTGTATTCCGTGACTTCGTATTGACTCAGCTTTGTGTGCTGTGACTTCTGTTTGACTCAGCTTCGTGATCGCACAGGTGATTTCCAGATTTGTTCAGAGGTAATGAGCGATTTCAGTGGCTTGTTAAGAGGGTGATGTATAATTTCTGTGGCTTGGGGTTGTGCGCTTACAATTTGATATATTTTATCTTACTCTCTATATATTCTTCTATGCTTTTTACACATTTTTCTATCTTTTTATACTCTATATTATACATTCTCTATATCTTGTAAAGAAAGTCCAAAAGAAAATTCAAATGCAACTAATGTCCAGGGTGTCAATCTAAATACTTTCCTATATACTATTTGCTTGTATCTCACCTAACAATAGGAGTACCTCACCCAACAACAGAAGGAGAATACTAGGATTTTATCTATTTTGTTAGTAGATATACATTACTCTACTAATATAAAGTAGAATACAAATATATAAAAAAAATATATATATAAAGTAGAACTCTCAGATTCTCTTAAATCTAATCAGAGATTATTTTATCAGTTCTGTAATCTCCATAAGCTCTACTAGCAATATTGTCAAATACTCTATAAGCTCTATTAGTAATATTGCCAAATACTCCACAAGCTTTACCAGCAACTTTGCCAAATACTCTACAAACTCAGTCTCAAATACCATAAGCACAAACTCTATAAGTACTACAAATACTATAAGCATAAATATTACAAATATTATAGATACCACTAGCTCAGCTGCCAGATCTACAATAAACATGAAGCCAGTGATACTCTTTAGAAGAGATATCTATTCTTCAGATGCAATTCTTTTCATCTTCACTAAGTCCTTTAACTCAAGTATCAGCTTTATGGCAACCTTTATCTTCACCTTTATGCACTAATGAGCATATGTTACAAATTTAACCATATTAATAGAAATAGAATTATCATGAATATTCAAGGTTATATCCATAATCTCTATTAGTTTCACCACATATGTACCCAGTACCATAGTCTAGACCATAGCTACAATAAGTGTCCAGATTGATGATAACAAGTATCAGATAGTGAAGAGCATCAGATAGTAAAGAGTATCAGATATTGAAGAGCATCAGTTTACACACTTGCCACTCCTGCTGAGGTGAGTTATTTATTGTGAGAATTCAGAAAGTATGGAATAAAAGTAATTTATTAACAAAATATATACCTCACTATCTTTGACTATAAAATTATATGAACAACAGATATGTACTGCCTCTAGATTGGTGATCTGACCTACCAGTCTAATGTCTGATCTATCAGCCTAATGCTTAATAGTGTCCATATTGAGTAAGTATAGTATTGAGAATTTTATTGGTTTGTGAAGAGTGCTAGACAGTTCAGACTTGTGAAGAGTACTGGATAGTTCAGACTTGTGATGAGTGCTAGATAGTTTAGACTTATAAAGAGTATCAGATAGTTCAGACTTATGAATGTCTTATATTCTATGGATATCTAGCTCCTCATGTTCTATAGATATCTAGCTCCTCACATTTCATAGATATCTGGCTCCTCGCATTCTACAGATATCTGGCTCCTTGCATTTCACAGATATCTGACTTCTTATATTCTACAGCTGGCTTATATTTTGGATTATTTTACAAAGATTTTTATTTTATTATTTTATTATTATTATTTCTTTCATATTGTCATCAGGATTCTCATCTTATTATCTTGCCATCCTTCTTCTACCAATTATTATCTCACCATCTTTTAATCATTATGTAGTCTATTATCACTCTATAGTCTCTCATCTATCATCATTCTACAGTTCCTTATTATCCTATATTCAATCATCATTTAGCAGTCCATTATATCCTTGGTATATTATCATCCTGCAGTACTGTCTGGTAGATTCATTTTTGGTCTTAACAGGTTCTGGTACAATACTTTACGTATATAGAGAATTCATTAGCAAAGGTATCATAAAAGATCTGATATTTTTCAGACAATAACAACCCTTCTTTCATCTGCACAGGAATTTATTAGTTGGAAATACATCAGATAGATAATAAGAAGCACCTTTATATAATTATATAGTATAGTTATTTTTGTAGGCAAATATATAGGAGGGGTGAATAATGTGTACCCTCAAATATATATTATATTATTTGCTGAAATTATGAAATATGTGTAGTATAAAGTTATTATAACTAGCATAATGATGTTCAAAGCTCACTATATGGATATAAGTATTGGCTAAGTTAGTCAAGTATTGAAATTTTTGCAGGTATACTTACCTGCATTACAGACTAAGAGATAAAAGAGATGAATGTCAGCACAAACTGGTATCACATACAAGTAGTGTTCTGCAGACCTGATCTGATCCAAGAGTGTTATATATAAGTAAAAATATCAAACATGTCAAATTTAATTTTCTGAAAACAAAGCAGAGGACAGTACTATGCTCTGCTCTGTCTCAGAAAGTCAGAGTACAGCTTTGTTGCTGATTTAAAGCCCACTTCTGAGTTGGAGACAGAGTCTGTCTCAGCTGGAGGTATATTCTGATTTGACATGTCAGATATTTATATCTATATCTTGGTAAATTGAGATCTGATTTTAACATACATAGGCCTGTTGAAAAGCCTGGAATTGTGGCTTTCAAATAGGCCTAGGTATGTCAAAATTAGATATCAATTTGCTGAGATATAAGCAAAAATGTCAAACACTTTCTAGCTTTAAGTCAGAGACAAAGCAGAGGACAGTACTGAGCTCTGCTCTGTCTCCAAAAGTCAGAGTTCTCTGCTTTATTTCTGACTTAAAGGCCACTATTTCTGGGCTTTGAGTCAGAGATAGAGAGGGCTTTACTCTGTCTTTGATTTAAATTTAAATAAGTCAGAGACATGGTAGAGTATATAAATTATATAATATCTTTCAAAATATCTCCAATATATCTCTATCTCCAATATCTCCATCATCTCCAACATCTCCAATATCTTCAATATCTACAATATCTCTAATATCTCTCAATATTTAAAATTTGGAAGATACAAAAATCATTTGATATGCTCATATTATACTACTTTGCAAATTAGGTTATACTATTTGTGAAATTGCTAGTCATGAAAAGGTTTCTGTATCTACTGTTAGAAGTATTTGCCAATGTATCAGCAAGACTCAAAACTATCAAGATAAACCAAGATTAGGTCATCTACATATTTTCTCAAAGTGATCTGAGCACAAGATTACAAGATTAATTTTATTAGACAAATTTCAAACTATAGTTGAAATTCAGTCAAATCTTATAGCAAATGATAATATCAAGGTTTCAAGTGATACTATATAAAATATTCTCAAGCAAAATGGCTTAGTAGTAAGAATCAAGTATAAGAAACCTCTTCTCCTTCTAAGATATATAAAATAGTGAATGATGTTTGCTCAAAAATATAAGAATTTTATAGAAGAAGACTGGAAGAAAGTTGTATGGTTAGATGAAAGCAAGTTTCAGCTCTTTGGATCTAATAGACAACAATATTATTAGAGAAGATCAGGAAAACAGTAGCTATAGTCACTTGGACTTCCATTTATTACCACTCTATCTATAAATATAATATATAAGTACTCACAACCCTTTAGCCAATGCCCCTCAGTTCCCCCACCCCACTCACCTTCTCTCCCCACCAAAGGACAATCCAGCTGCCCACCACTTGGACTCTTCCTCCACTCTTCCCATAAATACAATTCACTAAATTCTGATAGTCCCCCCCACTCAGTCTCTACCCTCTCCACCAACTATTCAAAATGTTAAGTAACAACCATTTCCAACATGCTATCTTAGCCTTAACCTCAACCTGCTGACCCTCCTCAAAGACATGAAGTATCCCAATCCAAATTGCCAAGACCTACCCCAAAGTCAGCCATTCATCCTCCACTCCACTCACTAACCTTCGCCAGAGGTCCTCCTATCTCTCTCCTTCTCCCCCCACCAGGGGCTGCAAACCTAATCTACTCATAATACAATGCCAAAACTCCCTAGAACTTTGCACTCCCCTAGCCAATGTTCAGGCATTTATACCACTTCCCCCTCCTGACTAACATCTATATATTCCTCACACTCAAACTTACCATCTTCCACCAAGTACCCCAACTGATAGTTCAGTATCATATTCCACCTTAAGAACCTCCACCACACTACCCAGAACTTGGGGGGAAGCCACTGTATCACCCACTTGCTCTAAGGCCAAACACCATTCCAATCCTACTCACTGATCCTCACTCTTTGCCATGCTTCTGGCCACACATCCCCCCTGAGCCCCTGTATATATTTTATTTCATTGCTAAGCTGAAAATCCTCCACCAATATACCCCCCAGCAGTAGCCAGTCCCATCACCACATCTGCAGTCCCCAGTCCTCCTCCCCCTTATTACCCCTCCACTAAAGCCCAATTCTCTTTGTACTATCTACCACTCCCCACCAAAAGCCTTTGTACTGTATCCTTCTGCTCTCATCCATGGCCACTATTACAAGCAGGTCACCTGTCACTCTATGAGGAGAATACTAAGCTTCCCACAACCTCTGCATGAGTGGCATCTACTCCTGGCCCCTCAACTCGCTTGTTCTCTTCAGCCACCATACTCATAGGCAATAAAGGTGCTTGGTAAAGTCCACCAAACCCAATCTGCCCAGGAAAACAGTAGCTACAGAAATCTCATATTTAACCAATAGTCAAATTTGATAGTGGCAGTATAATGGTATAGAGATGCTTTACTTCAAAAGGTATTAGTAATCTTTATCATATTGATAGATGTCTTGATAGTAAACTTTATCATAAAATTCTTTAAGAAGATTTCAAGAATACTCTCTTTTAGTATAAGATAAAATCTAGCAAAATTATCTTTCAATAAGATAAAAATCCTAAGCATACTGTAAAACTTACTGCAAAATAGTTTGAAGATAACAAGATTAATGTTCTTGACTGGCCTCCTCAATCTCCTGATCTTAATCCTATTGAACATTTATGGGATGAGATTGATTGCTGTTTAAGAAGTCTTATAGTTCAAGCTACTAATAAAGATATTCTTTGAGATAAAATTTAAGATATTTGGAATAAAATTAGTATTGATATTTGTACTAAATTAATAAAATCAATGCCAAAAAGAATTGAAGCTGTACTTAAAGCTAAAGGTGGTTATACTAAATATTAAAATATATAGTATAGTTATAAAAACATTATATAGTATAGTTAAAAATAATATATATATATATATTACTGTTATTTATATCTATTTATTTTATTTATTTACCTGCTATATCAGTATATATACTATCACTTATATATAGTATTCTGAAAATTTATCTGACCCAACTAACTCAAGAGTAAATCTGCTATATAATCTAAGAGGTAAAAATATAAAAATATATCTAATTTTAATAAATTTGGGCTTGTTTAAGAGCTTATGATCATAGCTTTCTAATAAGTATAATATTATTGAATTAGATATATTTTTATTTAGTTATCTCATTTTGGAAAACTTAGATCAGTGGTAGATTTGTAAAATATAAGAATGAATTCACCATTGACTTGAGTTTTTCAAAATGACATAACTCAATGAAAATATATCTAATATTAATGATATTACATTTATTTGAAAGCTATAGTTATAAGCTTTCAAACAAGTCCAAATTTATTAAAATCAGATATATTTTTGTTAAATTATTACACTTTTACATATCTCAGTAAATTGAGAGCTTCTCAATAAGCCTATATATATACATTAAATCAAATGCCATTTCACTGAGATATAGATATAAAGGTCTGATACATCAAATTGGGATATATCTCCATTATGAAATTGATTTACAATCTCCCATAGATCTCCATCTCCAGCATCTCTATCTCTAGTGTCTCCAGGTATATCTATTTCCAATATCTCCATCTACAATATCTCTAATATTATCCAGTAGTCTCCAGCCATCTCCAATATCTTACAATATAATATATAGAAGTGTATATTGTGATAAATGTGACAGAAAACGTGACATGGACTGCTTTTCTGGTGGCTTGGACGGCTTGATTTGGTGGTAAACCAAATCTGGATTTCTCTATACTGACTGAATTCCTTATTATAGAAAGAGGCAGCATGAAATTTCTAAGGAATAGAGCTATCCTCTTGAGACTTGGCATGGAGATAGTTTCAAATTGCTAGAAAATTATCCTGATATCTGTTTCTTGAAATATCTCTTAGTTATGGAGATATTTAGACTTAAAGTTTTGGTCAAGGTTTTGGAAGAACTTGAATAACTTATCAATGGATTGGGGAATGGTCTTCAGCTTTGGATAAGTTGTAGCTGAGGTCTCTGGAAATTTTTAGAAGGTGTTTGCTCTTGGGGATCCTTGGTGGTTCTCCAAATATATGCTATTTTCTCATGATAGCATATTTTGAGATATCTCCTTAACATTTTGGTGTATATATATCTCCACGGGAATAGATTATAATCTCATGAAACTCAGTGAGAATATTTTCAAGGGTCTTGGCAAGCTCTGTTCCAAAGAGAAGATCCATGGAGTTTGAACTGAGCTCAAACAATTCTATCAAAGTATAGGAACCAGTTTTCAGTTTTGACTTAATTTTACTGAGATACCAAATTTGGGTTGAATTTCAGTATGTGGATCTCTACTGGGGTCATTCTGACTGGGAGTGGGTCTTTCTATAATTTGCTCAACTGGGAACTAGGAACTAATCTGATTGAACTATTTACGAATCTACTGCTGGTACTTACTAGAATTATCTACTAAATACCAATAGTAAACCATTAACTACAAAACTAGTTATCTACTCTCTGAGAGCCATTGTGCATTACAATATTATGATATAATATATGGAAAATATCTGGAGTTAATTGAACTTAAAGTAAATATATCTATTACTATAGTAATTAAGAAAATATTTCTCAAAGCTATAGATATTCTTTTTTTTCTTTTAGAGCATTACTTATAGTAGAAGAACTATCAAGAAAGATCCAGAAGAATCTTGAAAAAGAAGAGAAAAGCCAAAAAATAGGTTCTCAGCAAAGATGACTAATAGAATTCTATAATGTTCCCAAAGGTTCTATAACTAGCTAAGATAAGATACTTGGTACTGAGAAAAGACAAGAATATTCTAGTAATGTCTTGATATCAAGAGATGATTTCTAAGTATTTAGAAGATACTAGAACATAGTAGAATATTCAAAAAAAGACAGAAAAAGACTAGAGAAAAGATGCAAAAAAGTACTAAGACTAAAATATAATTGTAAAATTGTTACATCCCCCTCTTCTTAAGAATGCAGGAGAAGTTCTGCCAAAAAAATTTTTATGTTCTGATAAATTCTTCTGGAAATTACTTCTTACTCTAATAAATGGTCTTCATTATATAGAAAAAAAATTCCTAAAAATCATAATTATATTTGCTAATATACCTTTTAACTAATACAAGAATAAAAATATTACTATTATCCTTTTTTTATAATATAATATATATTTATATATATCTTCTTCTACAGAATGAAATAAGAATAAAAATTCTCAGCCTGATAATTGACATATATAGATATAGCAGTCTGGCAATAATGTGGACATAGAAATTACTCATTATTTATTAGCTGCCAGAAATGGTAAGCCAAAAGCTATTAGATTTGTGAAAAGGCATCTAATTTTGAGTACTAGTGACAATATTTTTATCATATTTTGATGAAAACATATCTAATTGTAATGATCTTGGGCTTGTTAGAAAGTCTTGAATCATAGCTTTCCAGAAAACCTTACAGCTTTGAATTGGATAACTTTTCAGTAAGATATATTCAAATCAAGTTCAAATTGAATTGGCATTTAATTTGTTGGGAGTACTATTGATAATATATCTTGATAAAAATACACCTAATTGTCATTCATCTTATCATTCTCTCTCAGAAATAATTCTAATAGGTGGCCAAATATATTTTATCAATAAAATCACAAAAATACTATAAAATTTATTTCAATTGAGACATTGTATTACATAATTTGAACAGAATAATTGATGATTTCCACACAGAACCTATTTTGAATCTTTTGCCCAAGAAGATACTTTGTGTAAGAAGTAATCTTTCTATATATATATACTCCTCTTCTATTTTCTAGAATCCAGACTGAGATCCTATCTATATTATTGAGAGTATTGAAATGATCTATTACAGTTTCCTTTAAAGATTTGTAATCAAACTCAGAATCTTCATAAGAGTATATACTATTCTTGGTAGTTCTAATTCATGTCTGGTAAAAAAAATACAACTGTCTTGAGTAATACTAAATTTAAATAAATAAAAAATATATATAATTAGATTATTTTATAAATATAAATAATTAAACAAATATATATTAAATAAACCCAACCTTTTGACAGTATCAATTAAAGATTGATATGAAGAGGAGGAAGAAGGCCCAATGGGAGCCAGGAGAGCAAACCCAGAGCCAGTGTCAAAGCGAACGGAAGACATGTGGAAGAGCATGTATAAGGGGGACGAACAAAGAACATAACTGAAATTGCATCAGCCATTTATTGCCATGCAAAAGTACAGTCCTTATATACAAAATATGATGTCCCAAAAGGGAGGATACGCCACAACTTGGGGCGAACCGAATTAGGAACCACATGACTGCCGGAGATAAGCGGAGATAAAGGGAGAGCCAATCCCAGTTGCAGGATAAAAATCACAAACAAACACAAATAAAACAAATCCAAATCGAGATTAAAAAACATCCACAGACCCCGGAGGGGTGAGTGTGAGTAAGGGGTGAGGCCGAAATGGAGTGAGCCACAGCGAGCCTGAGCGAAGCAAGGGGCCAAAGGCAGTGGAGGGGAGTGGAGTAAGGCTGAGACCCCAGAGCGAGTGCGAGACCCCGGAGGGGGCAAGGATGTTTTTTAATCCTCTCCAACAGAGTCGGAGGCACCAGAAGGTGATGAAAACGCAAAATGAGAGTAATGGATTAAAGAAGAAACAGAAGGAAGACGTGAACGGGCAATCAGAGGGTATTGAGGAAGAGATGAAAGTCCATGGTGTAAAAGAGAAGAGTGCAGGACTGTGTCAGGGCATTGAGCAACCCAATGAGCATGATCAAATGGTACAATGAGAATTGGGGATAGGAAGGAAGAGGGGGTACAGAGTGGGTAAGGGGGGAGGGAGGGAAGGGAGGGGGGATAAGAGGGAGAGAGGAGGGAAGAGCAAACAACAGACCATTCAACCGAAGCAAGAAGATCACGAATGATAGAAATTGGGTAGGCATGACGATGGACCACGAAGTTGCCAAGAACCCGAACAGCAGACATCCAATCAGAATGATGGGAGCAGCATAAAGCAAGATGATGAGCCTCACCATGAACACATTCAAGAAGAGTGCGACAAGGATGGTTGGACAAGAAGTCAGGGAACTGTTGAGAATGAGGAAAACAAGAGTATACAACAGTTCGAAAAAGGGAAAGAGAAATGGAAAGGTCCAAAAAAGGAATACTAGTCATACCACACACCCAGATAATAGAGTGATGGGGAGGGTAGATGCCCAGGAACACACTAGGGATATCGACATTAGCAACAGCGAAGACAATGAAGTCATCAATGTATTGGCAAAAGAAGATATCCCCAGCTCAGAATGCGATGGAAAGAGGTGAAGTAGGATCATGTATCATATGAAGTTCATGAGCCAAGCCAACCAAGTTGGCAAGGGTGGGGGCACAATTCATTCCTATGGCAATATCAGATATCTGGTAAAAACAGCCAAGGGCTGACTCAAAGAAATTAGAGCAGCAGACGAGGAGCATAAGCTCAACAATGGAAGCCAACAAAACAGGGGAATCCAAAGGAAAAACAATGGAACCCAAGAATCAAAGATAATCATTGATCTTATCAAAATGAATAGCAGTATAAAAGGAGGAAAAGTCACCAGAGGCCAAGTGGGAAAAATGATGAATGGGCACAATGGTGGAGCAGAGAAGGGTGAGCTCCTGGATATCATAAAGAATAGTATACTCAGGCCCAAGACAGCGCTGAAGAAGAGCCATCCAGGAGAGGAAGAAATAGGAGAGCTACTTCGAAATCTCAGTGGTAGGCGAACAAAAAGTAGCCATGATAGGATGCCAAGCCAAAAGAGGCTTGTGAACTTTAGGAAGGGCATAAAAAACCAGAAGACGAACATCCAGAGAGGATAAAGAGTCCTGGAAGAAGTTAAAAATGGGGTTCACAAAAGGAGAGTCTGAAAGCGATCTAGCATGAGTCAGAGAAACCCGAAGAAGAGTGAGAACCTCATCCAATCCAAGAGTACTAGGCTCATAAGCTATGGCTCAAAGGAGGGCAGAAAGGCCATCGAGGTAGAGCAATTTTGGAATAAGCACAAAACCTTGATTCTTATCAGTAACTGTGAGCAAGTGTGAAGGCAGTTGCTTGACCGATTTAAGTGCGGTATGCACAGTATGGTCCGAAACCAAGCAAGAGTGAGTGTGTCTGGGAACAGACAGCAAGCAAGCCATGTCAAGGAATACACAGTGTGAAGAGACATTGGGAGGGGGGACTCAATCGCTAGGAACAAAATAGCAAGAGAGCATCTCACCATGATCTTCAAAGAAGATGGCAAGGTTAAGAGCACGACGAAAGCACAGAAGACAAGCCGGATCGGTGGAGGAGAATTGAGAGGGAGTTGCAGGAAAAACAAAGCGAGGACCCAGGGATAAGGCAAAAACTTGAAGGGGAGAAAGGGGGCAGTCAGCCAAAGAAAAAGGAGGGGACAAAAGAGCCCCAGAAGAAGAATAAACCCAAAAATTCAGGACAAGCAACTGGGAAAGGCGAAGGGGGGACAGCATGAGGAACCACTCAGGGCACACCAGAAGTGATGATGGAATCCGAGAAGAGATGGGGACACCAGGGGAGAACCACACCGGGGGAAAGTTTAAGAGCAGGAGGTCTTCCCCTTCCCTCTGACTTTTTTTGAAGGTGGCGAGCCCAATGAGTAGGAGTACACCCCATCAGAGTGCCAGACCTTGCGGCTACAGACTTTCATGCAGCCCTTATATTCAGGGGCACGGAGAGAGGAGGCAGAGGAGGAACCGGCAGAGGAGGTGGAGGGAGAGCGAGCAGCCGAAGGGGCAGCAGCACAAGGAACACCACCATGGGGGCAGACAGACTTGGCTGGGTGCCAGTAGGCATGGTGGAGGCGACCAGAGCAGATGGCACAAGGCCAGGCCCCAACAGGGTGGGAACCAAGTTGATGGCCATGCTTGGGGGCAGGGGGAACAGAGGAGAAGGAGGCCTTGGTGAGAGAGGGGGACTGAGAAGAGGCTGACGAAGCCTGGTTGGGCTTGGCAGGAGTCTTGGCGGGGGTCTTGGAGGGGGCCTTGGTGGTGGTGGCGGCAAAGGAATAAATCTTGGCATGGGCAGCAGCACGAGCCTCAGCACGGATGGCCTCAGAGACCGAAACCTCAGGGGAGGTGGGGAGGGGAGCAGTGGCAGCGGTACAAGCAGCGGCAGTAGCACGAGACGTCTCTTGCTCGTGAAGGCAAGCAATGAAGGAGGTGCCAGCGAGGAGGAAATGATGTACAGCGTCGATGTTGGTGGTGACCAAGGGAACTTCGTGGATGGCAAAGCTACAGAAGGGGGCAGCATCCGAGAGGCGAGAGGAGGCGAAGGCCACGAAAGCAGCACAGACACAGTGGAAGAAGGCAGAGGCGGTGGCAGCAGAAGCAGTGGCGGCATCAGTGGCGGCAAGCTTGGTGGCAGCAGTGGTAGCACGAACCTCTTCAGAGAGAGCTTGGCGGCAGGCCTCGGGGAGAATGGAGTAGCAAATGGTGGGCAGAGCGACGATGTCGACATCACAGCAGAGATGAGCCTCCTTGGCGGAGAGGGTAACAACCGACCAGAACTGAGAAAGGAGTGGATGACCAGAAGGACGAAGGTCCAGAGGGAGGGAGAGAATGGCAGACAAGACATAGGTCTCAAATGAGACAGTGGCAGGGGTAAAGGCGGGGGGAGGAGGAGGAGGAACCTCATCCATAACTTCATCGACAAGAACAGAGGCCCCGAGGGCAGACAGTGTAGCAGAGGAGGAAGAAGGCCCAATGGGAGCCAGGGGAGCAAACCCAGAGCCAGTGTCAAAGTGAATGGAAGACATGTAGAAGAGTGTGTATAAGGGGGATGAATAAAAAATGTAACCAAAATTGCATCAGCTGTTTATTGCCATACAAAAGCATGGTCCTTATATATAAAATACGATGTCCCAAAAGGGAGGATGCGCCACAACTCGGGGTGAACCGAATTAGGAACCACATGACCACTGGAGATAAGTGGAGATAAAGGGGGAGCCAATTCCAGTTGCAGGATAAAAATCACAAACAAACACAAATAAAACAAATCCAAATCGAGATTAAAAAACATCTGCAGACCCTGGAGGGGTGAGCGCAAGTGAGGGGTGAGGCCGAAACAGAGCAAGCTGCAGCGAGCCTGAGCAAAGCGAGGGGCCAAAGGCAGTGGAGGGGAGCGGAGTAAGGCTGAGACCCTGGAGCGAGCGCAAGACCCCAGAGGGGGCAAGGATGTTTTTTAATCTCGATTTGGATTTGTTTTGTTTGTGTTTGTTTGTGATTTTTATCCTGCAACTGGGATTGGCTCCCCCTTTATCTCTGCTTATCTCCAGCGGTCATGTGATTCCTAATTCAGTTCGCCCTAAGTTGTGGTGTGTCCTCCCTTTTGGGACGTCGTATTTTGTATATAAGGACCATGCTTTTGCATGGCAATAAATGGCTGATGTAAATTCAGTTACATTCTTTGTTCATCCCCCTTATATATGCTCTTCCACATGTCTTCCATTCACTTTGACACTGGCTCTGGGTTTGCTCCCCTGGCTCCCATTGGGCCTTCTTTCTCCTCTACTACACTGCCTGCCCTCGGGGTCTCCATTCTCGTCGATGAAGTTATGGATGAGGTTCCTCCTCCTTCTCCCCCCACTTTCACCCCCGCCACTGTCTCGTTTGAGACCTATGTCTTGTCCGCCATTCTCTCCTTCCCTCTGGACCTTTGTCCTTCTGATTGTCCGCTCTTTTCTCAGTTCCGGTCAGTTCTTGCCCTCTCTGCCAAGGAGGCTCGTCTCTGCCATGACGTCGACATCGTCGCTCCACCCGCCGTTCGCTACTCTGTTCTCCCTGAGGCCCGCCACCAAGCTCTCTCTGAAGAGGTTCATGCTGCTACTGCTGCCATCAAGCTTGCTGCCACTGATGCCGCCGCTGCTTCTGCCGCTACCGCCTCCACCTCCTTCCACTATGCCTGTGCCGCTTTCATGGCCTTCACCTCCTCTCGCCTCTCGGATGCTGCCCCCTTCTGTGGCTTTGCCATCCACAAAGTTCCCTTGGTCGCCGCCAACATCGATGCTGTACGTCGTTTCCTCCTCACCGGCACCTCCTTTGTTGCTCACCTTCACGAGCAAGAGACGTCTCGTACTGCCACTGCTGCTCACGCCACTGCCACTGCTCCCCTCCCCGCCTCCTCTGAGGTTTTGGTCTCCGAGGCTATCTGTGCTGAGGCTCACACTGCTGCCCGTGCCGAGGTTTATTCCTTCGTCGCCGCCACCACCAAGGCCCCCTCCAAGACCCCCACCAAGACCCCCACTAAGCCCAACCAGGCTTCGTCGGCCTCTTCTCAGTCCCCCTCTCCCGCCAAGGCCTCCTCCTCCTCCATTCTCCCTACCCCCAAGCATGGCCATCAACTTGGTTCCTGCCCCGTTGGGGCCTGGCCTTGTGCCATCTGCTCTGGTCACCTCCACCATGCCTACTGGCACCCAGCCAAGTCTGTCTGCCTCCATGGTGGTGTTCCTCATGCTGCTGCCCCTTCGGCTGCTCGCTCTCCCTCCGCCTCCTCTGCCAGTTCCTCCTCCGCCTCCTCTCCCCATGCCCCCAAATATAAGGACTGCACGAAAGCCTGTGGCCATAAGGTCTGGCACTCTGATGGGGTGTGCTCCTACTCGTCGGGCTCACCACCTTCAAAAAAAGTCAGAGAGAAGGGGAAGACCTCTCGCTCTTAAACTTTCCCCTGGTGTGGTTCTCCCCTGATGTCTCTATCCCTTCTCAGATTCCGTCATCGCTTCTGGTATGCCCTGAGTAGTTCCTCATGCTGTCCCCCCTTCGCCTTTCCCAGTTGTTTGTCCCAAATTTTCAGGTTTATTCTTCTTCTGGAGCTCTTTTGTCCTCTCCTTTTTCTTCGGCTGACTGCCCCCTTTCTCCCCTTCAAGTTTTTGCCTTATCTCTGGGTCCTCGCTTTGTTTTTCCTGCAACTCCCTCTCAATTCTCCTCCACCGATCCAGCTTGTCTTCTGCACTTTCGTCATGCTCTTGACCTTGCCATCTTCTTTGAGGATCGTGGTGAGATGCCCTCTTGCTATTTTGTTCCTAGCGATTGGGTCCCCCCTCCCAATGTCTCTTCATACTGCATATTCCTCAACATGGCTTGCTTGCTGTCCGTTCCCAGATGCGCTCGCTCTTGCTTGGTTTCGGACCATGCTGTGCATACTGCACTTAAATCAGTCAAGCAACTGCCTTCGCACTTGCTTATAGTCACTGATAAGAATCAAGATTTTGCACTTATTCCAAAATCGCTCTACCTCAATGGCCTTTCTGCCCTCCTTCGAGCCATGGCTTACGAGCCTAGTGCTCTTGGATTAGATGAGGTTCTCACTCTTCTTTGGGTTTCTCTGACTCATGCTAGATCGCTTTCGGACTCTCCTTTTGCGAACCCCATTTTTAACTTCTTCCAGAACTCTTTGTCCTCTCTGGATGTTCATCTTCCAGTTTTTTATACCCTTCCTAAAGTTCACAAGCCTCTTTTGGCTTAGCATCCTATCACAGCTACTTTTTGTTTGCCTACCACTGAGATTTTGAAGTGGCTCTCCCACTTCTTCCTCTCCTGGATGGCTCTTCTTCAGCACTATCTTGGGCCTGAGTATATCATTCTTCATGATACCCAGGTGCTCGCCCTTCTCTGCTCCACCATTGTGCCTGTTCATCATTTTTCCCACTTGGCCTTTGGTGACTTTTCCTCCTTTTATACTGCTATTCATTTTGATGAGATGATTGATGATTGTCTTCGATTCTTGGGTTCTATTGTTTTTTCTTTGGATTCCCCTATTTCATTGGCTTCTATTGTTGAGCTTACGCTTCTTGTCTGCTGCTCTAATTTCTTTGAGTTGACCCTTGGCTGTTTTCACCAGATATCTGGTATTGCTATGGGAATGAATTGTGCCCCCACCCTTGCCAACTTGGTTGGCTTGGCTTATGAACTTCATGTGATACGTAATCCTACTTCACCTCTTTCCATCGTATTCTGAGCTGGGGATATCTTCTTTCGCCAATATATTGATGACTTCATTGTCTTCACTGTTGCTGGTGTCGATATCCCTAGTGTGTTCCTGGGCATCTACTCTCTCCATCACTCTATTACCTGGGTGTGCAGTATGACTAGTATTCTTTTTTTGGACCTTTTCATTTCTCTTTCCCCTTTTCGAACTATTGTATACTCTCATTTTCCTTGTTCTCAACAGTTCCCTGACTTCTTGTCCAATCATCCTCGTCACACTCTTCTTGAATGTGTTCGTGGTGAGGCTCGTCATCTTGCTTTATGCTGCTCCTGTCATTCTGATTGGGTGTCTGCTGTTCGGGTTCTTGGTAACTTCATGGTCCATCATCATGCCTACCCAATTTCTATTGTTCGTAATCTTCTTGCTTTGGTTGAATGGTCTGTTGTTCGCTCTTCCCTCCTCTCTCTCTCTTATCCCCCCTCTCTTCCCTCCCTCCCCCCTTACCCACTCTGTACCCCCTCTTCCTTCCCACCCCCGATTCTCGTTATACCATTTGATTATGCTCATTGGGTTGCTCAATACCCTGACACAGTCCTGTGCTCTTCTCTTTCACGCCATGGACTTTTGTCTCTTCCTCGACACCCTCTGATTGCCTATTCGCATCTTCCTTCTATTTCTTCTTTAATCCATCACTCTCATTTTGCGTTTTCATCACCTTCTGGTGCCTCCAACTCTGTCGGAGAGGATTTGGATTTGTTTTGTTTGTGTTTGTTTGTGATTTTTATTCTGCAACTGGAATTGGCTCCCTCTTTATCTCTGCTTATCTCCAGCGGTCATGTGGTTCCTAATTCGGTTCACCCCAAGTTGTAGTGCATCCTCCCTTTTGGGATGTCATATTTTATATATAAGGACTGCGCTTTTGCATGGCAATAAATGGCTGATGCAAATTTGGTTATATTCTTTGTTCATCTCTCTTATACATGCTCTTCTACATGTCTTCCATTTACTTTGACACTGGCTCTGGATTTGCTCTCCTGGCTCCCATTGGGCCTTCTTCCTCCTCTTAGTCTTATAAATCCTGGGAAACACCAGTGTGCCATATACAAGTAGAACAATATTAATGTTGTTGAATTCAGATAACTCAAAGAGTGCTTTCAAAAACTATTAATAGAAAATTTATTTGTTAAAATATTTATAAATAATAATAATAATAATAATAATAATAATAATAATAATAATATAACTTATATCTTACTATATAAGAGCCCAAACATTATCATTTTTATCACATTCAAACCAAAGATTACCTTCTTCATTAGTATGAGTTTTTATAATCAACTACTTTTGAGAATCAGACTGTCATCTATATTAAAAATTAAAAAAATAATTAAATTAATAATTAAATATTTTTATTTATTATAAAGATACATATAAATATTTATTTTACTTATTTGTTATTGATATTTTTAGCACATTCCTGAAGAGAATCTCTAACTTGAAATATATGTGGAATAATTGTAATCTAATTCAATCTGTATTCTACAAATAATATGTCCAGCACCTATAATATCACCCCAAGCTATCTCTTTGAATTCAATAGTTTGAATATTAAGATTAATATTAGCATCAAAATATATAGATTCCTAAAATATATTTTATAAAAATATATTATAATTAATAATTATAATTTCTGATAATATATAATAATAATTTGAAAAAATATTTTTTAAAAATACTAACTAGTATACTACTATATATTAGATATGTCTACAAATTCTCCATTATATTAGGAGTACAGAGTGGTAGTTTGTCATCATTAATATGACCAATATAGATCATATTCTGACAATCTACAATATTACATTCTTTATAGATACATCCATTAGTACTACATTTATAACAGGTTGAAAAGGAAAGACCACCAAATATAGTATTAGAGGTTATCTGATAAAATAATATAAATAAACTTATCAGTAGATAGAATAGAAATAGCTGAGAAAATAAGAGAGAGAAATTGGAGGTACCATTATTGAGGCCAATAGCCAGATACAATGAAATACCCAAGAATGAAGAAGAGAGAGAGGGAGGAAAACTATTATTAAGGCTAATAGTCAGATATAATAGAATACTCAGAAATGAAGAAGGGAGAGAGAGAGGGGAAAACATCAAGGCTGATAGCCAGATATAATGGAATACCCATGAATGAAAGAGAAGAGAGAGAAGAGAGCAACCATTATTGAGACTAATAGTCAGAATCAATGGAATATCCATAAATAAAGAAAAGAGAGAGAGAAAAGAGAAACCATAATCAAGACCAATAGCCAGACACAATAGAACACTTATGAATGAAGAGAGAGAAGGTAACCATCATTAAGACCAATAGCCAGATACAATAGATAACTTAGAAATGAAGGAGAGAGAGAGAGAGAGAGGGGTAACCATCATTGAGGCTAATAGCCAGATATAATAGAACACTCAGAAATAAAGGAGAGAGAGAGGGAGGAGAAAAAATCAAGACTGATAGCCAGATATAATGGAATACCCATAAATGAAAGAGGAGAGAGGAAAGAGGGCAACTATCATTGAGGCTGATAGCCAGACACAATGGAATACCTATAAATGAAGAGAGGGAGAGAAGAGAGAAACCATTATTGAGACTAATAGCCAGACACAATGAAATATCTATAAATGAAAGAGAGAGAAGATAACCATCATTGAGGCTAATAGTCAGATATAATAGATAACTCAGGAATGAAGGAGAGAGAGAGGAAGAGAGAGGTAACTATTATCAAGACTGATAGCTAGATACAATAGAATACTCATAAATGAAGAGAGAGAGAGAAGAGGGAAACCATTATTGAGGCTGATAGTTAGACACAATGGAATACCTATGAATGAAAGAGAGAGAAGATAACTATTATTGAGGCCAATAGCTAGATATAATGAATAACCCAGAAATGAAGGAGAGAGGGAGGGAGAGAGGAATAACCATCATTGAGACCAATAGCCAGACACAATGGAATATCTATAAATGAAGAGAGGGAGAGAAGAGAGAAATCATCATCAAGACCAATAACCAGATACAATAGAATACTTATGAATAAAAGAGAGAGAAGGTAACCATCATCAAGGCTGATAGCTAGATATAATAGATAACCCAGGAATGAAGAAAAGAGGGAGGGAGAGAGGGGTAATCATTATTGAGGCCAATAGTTAGACACAATAGAACACCCAGGAAGGAATAAAAGAGAGAAATCATAAAGAAGACAATAGCCAACCCACTTACCAAATTCATTCATTTGGGTTTGTATAATACTCTAGCTGTCTTAGCAATCAATAATCTTGTCTTTACTGGCCCAAAGGTGGACTTCTTTGCAGTTTGTCTCATTTGGACCATGTTTTGGCTGAGGAGATTGATAATATAAAAAGAGACTATATAAGAATTATAGAAAAGCATGATTCAGATCACCAGATCTCATCTAACCATCTAGCAAATAATATAGAATACATATTAGATACAGTTTCCACTAGAGATAAATTGAACAACAGAAGGGAGAGAGGCTGTTTTAGGTGGGGTTGAATTGAATAACAGACAAAAGACCATATAAGAATTATAGAAAAGTGTGATTTAGATTACCAGATCTTATCTAATAACCCAGAAGCAACTAAAATGAATAATAATATATATCAGAGGCTGTTTCTGCTGAGAGCTATTTTAGTTAAGTTAAATTGAACAATAGATAAAGACTGTATAAAAATGTAGATTATATAATTTGGCTTACTAGATCTTATCCAACCTAGCAATAATATGATGCCAAACAATATATAAGACTGAGAGAACTGTTTTAGCTAGAGTTGAATCAAATAACAGATAAGGAGTGCATGAGAATTGTAGTGCAATTTGGATCACCAGATCTTGTCCAACAACCCAGAAGCAACTAGAATGAATAATAATATGTACCAGAGACTGTTTCTACTAGGGGTCATTCTGGTTGGGTTGAATTGAACAACAGACAAAAGTGTATAAAAATGTAGATTGCATGTAAGAATGTAGATTATATATAAAAATATAGATTATATATAAAAATATAGATTGTGTGTAAGAATGTAGATTATATATAAGAATGTAAATTATAAGATTGTGTATAAGAATATAGATTACATGTAAGAATATAGATTATGTATAAGAATGTAGATTGTATATAAAAATATAGAGTATATAATTCAGCTTGCTAGATCTTGTTCAACCTAGTAATAATGTAATACCAAATGATGCATGAGACTTCAGAGTATGATTTATAGTACTTAAACAATAATAAACTAAAAAGAAGAGCTTACTGACAACTAATGAAATCAACAGCCTCTTAGCCAGCAAGCACTAGTAAGCATACAAAATATAATATAAAATATATGCATACAGAATTTGTAACATATTCAGTGACTTACACTCTGATTAATTCATTGATAGAGAATAAACTCTGGCCAAAGGTATGTATGAGCTCTATGAGCTGTGAGCTATATAGCTAGCTATTGGCAACCTTCATATTTTTTTTATTCTTCTTTTATTTATTTTTAACAACAAGATTTACTAATATACTCTGACTAAATTAAAAGACAATGAGTATATATATACTCTGAAGAACTATGTAAGCATATAGTTATTAGTGACCTGCATGTTTTTTTTCTTATTCTTCTTCTGTTTATTTTGATAACAAGATCTACAAATGCACTCTGACCAAATCGATGGATAATGAGCACATATATACTTTGACTAAAGATATGTATGAATTGTATGAGTATATAGTTATTAGTGACTTATACATTTTTCTTATCCTTCTTCTGTTTATTTTTGGTAACAAGATCTATGAATATACTCTGACTGAATCATTAATGGACATGAGCATATACATGCTCTGGTCAAAGGTAGCATGCAATCAAATCATTGATAGTAAGCAATATATATACTCTGGCTAAAGGTACAGTGATAGTCAAAAGTATACCAATATTTGGTTATTATTAATATTTTAATTATATTATACCTCTAATCTAAATTCTATTTAACCAAAATTTTAAACATTAATAAAATAGCCTTTAAACTTTTGAATAGTATATATTTTATTATATTTAGATAATTATGGACATTAATATAACCATTTTAAGTTAAATTATCCATTGGTACTATTTTGACCCTTCTCAGTATATAGACCTTTTTTTTTTTTTTTGATGCATACATTTTGCATGCTATTAATTTCCAAATTTTCGCCATTATTATTTCAGACATTCTTTACACCTCTACAGTGTTTTCATACAATATCAATTTAATTTCATTGTTCTGATTTCCAAATTAGACCACTTAACATTTTCCTCAATAACTTAGTGAGTTTTCAATCTATTTTGATGATCCTGATGCCATTGGAAAGTCATTCTCAAGAGTTTTTCAAAGATACCAAGGACGTTAAAATCGGATGAAAATTCACCGAGTTATCAAGGAAAACGTCTAACTCGCCAAATCCGAAACGAACATTTTCCTCAAAACCTCAGCGAATTTTCATCCGATTTTAACGTTTATAATATCACTGTGAAGCTCTCTATAATAGCTTTCCAATGACACTAAGATCATCAAAATCAGATAAAAACTCACTGAGTTATGGAGGCCACCGAATTTTAGAGTTCTGGTTACATGGTTCGGTTTCAAGGTTGCGCCTTGCCTATATCCATTTACGGCCGTCCAGTTCGGTCATGGTTCAATTATGTTGCAAATTTGTATTGTGCCTTGATGTGATGAGGCAGCAAAAGCGGTTTTTTTTTGCTTACATACATATACTGGCCTTTTTGAGAGTTCTTTTTACATTATTGACACTCACTATTGTCTTACCAATTAGACCACCAATTGTTTTCTTCAATAACTCAGTGAGTTTTCATCCGATTTTGATGATCTTGGTGTCATTGGAAAGCTATTATAGAGAGCTTCACAATGATATCATAAAAGTTAAAATCGGATGAGAATTCACTGAGATTTTGAGGAAAATGTTCGTTTCGGACTCGGCGAGTTGGACGTTTTCCTTGATAACTCAGTAAATTTTCATCCGATTTTAATGTCCTTGGTATCTTTGAAAAGCTCTTGAGAATAACTTTCCAATGGCACCAGAATCATCAAAATTGACTGAAAACTCACTAAGTTATTGAGGAAAACATTAAGTGGTCTAATTTGGAAATCAGAACAATGAAACTAAATTGATATTGCACAAAAACATTATAGAGTTGTAAATATTAATAGTTTGCAAAATGTATGTATTAAAAAAAAAAAAAGGTCTATATACTGAGAAGGATCAAAATAGTACCAATGGACAATTTAACTTAAAATGGTTATATTAATATCCATAATTATCTAAATATAATAAAACACATACTATTCAAAAGTTTAAAGGCTATTTTATTAATGTTTAAAATTTTGGTTAAATAGAATTTAGATTGAAGGTATAATATAATTAAAATATTAATAATAACTAAACATTGGTACACTTTTGACTGTCACTGTATTAATAGATCTTGAGAAGAGTAAGATAAGTTTTATCATATTACTTATAATTAAAACAACTTATATTAAAATGACCTTTTTGCTTTAAAGTAGTGATTAAGCTAATAGTAGCTAGATTAATAGTAGTAGTTAGTACTTTTAAATAAATCAAAATTTTTATCCCAACTTTAAAATATAATAACTTGATAAAAATATCTCTAAATTTAATATTCTTTATTATACTATATTTACTATAATAAGGTATATATCAAGCTAAAATTTATTAAATTTGGATATATTTTAATAAAGTTATTAAATTTTAAAAAATTAGATTTAAATTGAACTTTGAATTGAATTAAATTGAGTCTTAATTTGAATTGAATTAAAGCAAATTAGTCTTTAATTTAATTTAAATTTTTGAATTAAATTAAATTGAGATCAAATTTAATTTAATTCAATTTATTCTAAGTACTAACTCTAGCCCTAGTTATATACTTTAGTTATTAAATCTGGATCTAAGTCTAGATCTGAGATAGAGTTTAAGATCAAGTCTAAAGAATCTGAGAAGTTTAAGTCTAAGTTGATTGTAGCTGCCCTAGCTATTCTGACTATCAAATTTAAATCTAAAATTAGATCTGAATTTTAGTTGCATCTTAGCTATCAAATCTGAATCCAAGATTAGGTTTAAATTTAAATTTAAGTCTGAGTTCTGACTACTCTGACTTTAGTTGCCCTAATTATCTCAGCCCTAGCTCTAGCTATGATTCTAGTCTCAGTTATAGCTATAGCTACTCTGGTCTCCGCTACTCTGATCATCTTAGCTCTAGTTGCTCTGGTAGTTACTCTGGTTCTATCTGTTTTAGTTATACTGACTATGACTATAAGAAGACCAAGAGATCTAGTACTCTGATCAAGTCAGGGAAATTCAAACCTAATTCAAATTTATCAATCATGTGACTGATTTGAGTTAGTTCAAATTTATCACATAATGAATTTAAATTGATCTGAATTCATTATGTGACAAATTCACATCAGTTTAAATTCAAATTCATTATATAATGAGTTCAGATCAATTTGAGTCAGCTCAAATTCACCTTAGGAGCTGGAATTTCAGTAAATTCTTCAGATGACAAACTAAACTAAATTAGGAGTTAACTAGTATAAATTAACAAACTCATAAAAAAGGGCAATTTTTTAGTAGAAAAAAAATCTGAAAAAAGGATACTATATCTGCTAAACTTCTATCAAATATTCAAAAACTAAGACATAACATGAAAATTAGTTACTAAATATACAAAATATCTATAGATTTTTTTGCTCCTCTAAGTTTCCAAAAATTTGTTATAGTGGTGCATAGCTTCCAAGATTCTATGATAAATACTCAGAGATAAACTGTTCAAAACTTTCTCATCTCTAATAACTGTTGAATCATATAGTTGATTTGAGTGAAATAGTATTATCATATTAGACTCCAGTAGAACTCCAATACTATAAGCCAAATTGTAGAACAAGCCTCAGATTTTGAGGTATACTGTCCTTTATATTTAATAATACAGAGTAAAACAGATATTATATCTTGATCAGTATGAGTAGAAGAGCTTGTACACCAACCAAAAAATATATTGCTGACTTTCACTATGTTTTACTCAAACTGAAATTCTCTAAGTCTAAAATATATTCTAGATTAATCCAGATTCATCTGACCTTCATTTATTCCAGATAATTTCAAAGCTGATGAAAATGCAAGTGCCAAAGTTGAAAACTCTGATACTGAAGTTGGGAATACCAAGAATACCAAGGATGCTGAAGTTAGAAATGCCAAGGATGCCAGAGATACTGAGAATACTAGGGATATTGAGGATGCCAGAAATGCTAGTGATACCAGGAATGCCAAGAATGCTGAGAATATTAAGGATACTGAGGATGCCAAGAATACTAAGAATACTGAGAATGTTGAGATATCTCTTAAAATTTCCTTGAGAGATAAATAGTAGGGAGTATTGGATTGGTCAAAAATTGAATAAAGTAGAGAAATTTATTGCCACATCTAGCAAAAAGTATTGAAGAGAAGTAAAGCTATCTCTATAATAGCTATTTCATGTTCCTTCTATTTATCTTATCTAATTTTTGGTTTAAAATTATTAAGAGGCATGATACAGCAATATATCTCTCTAGTATAGGTTAAAGTATAGCCAGCTGATATATAAGATCCAGTTTCAGCTTGAGCTTTGTCATATAATCCAGCTTTCCAAACCTTGAATACCTCCTCACAAATATGTATCTGTCAAAATCTGACTTACTTGATCTCTCAATATCTCTATCTAAACAATAAGAACAACTTCCTCTATATCAGCATCTAAGATAATATAATTGCAGTGCAAATTTAGAATGCTAGCTGGTAAAGTGAAGGACTCTAAAAATGTCATAGTTTGAAAATAATTTTGATATCCTTTTTCTAAAGACTTGACAGAATATTACTATTCTACTTTCCAAATTTTGTATATAAAGTATTGTTGTCTAGCCTTCTGGAAAATCAAGTCTTGGAATTCTCAGTATTTCGAAATCCTGCAGACTTGGGATACAGAACTGAGTCTGGATAATTTAGCCTTGAGATTTTGCTGATCTACTCAGTATTGTCATTATGATCCAAAAAATCTTCTAACTGTGCTTTATATTGATCCTTCTTCACTTTCTAAAATTAAAATAAAAAGCAAAATAATCTTATAAATAATTCAGATTAGATAGATATACCCTTGCTTTTTTTTTTTTTTTTTTTTTTTTTTTAACGAACTCATTTCCTGCAGAATTTTATTGGAAGGGAACCTAGACTATATAAGCCAAAACCCTCCCCCACCACCCACCAAGTACTGCTCTCTCATTAACCTAGGCTAGCTATTGTCCAGCATC
>RBNI01000547.1:0-29454 GCA_003990745.1 Jimgerdemannia flammicorona | reverse complement strand
TTTCGGGACTAAAAAAAAAAAAAAGGAAGTTCGAAATTTCCCTGCTTAAATTTGAGGCTTTGACAAATTCACTTGACTCGGACAATTGCCAGGATTGGACGGGACTGCCTGGCATCCTTGTGTTGGTCATTCCAATTAATGCTCATTCCAATTCTAACTCCTCGTCTTGCCACTTATTCCTGTTGCTCATTCCAATACTTTGTCTTGCCGCTTATTCCAATGCCTCCAATATATGCATGAATGCTCGGAGGCCTATGGTGACTAATATGTCAATTTCTGAGTCAACATCTTGGCAAGATAAAAGCAGTTCTTCTATCGTATGTTCCACAGTATTCAAGCAAATTCATCTGACAAGAGCAAGGAAGTAGAATTCATAGAACATTGAAAATAATAAGTTCTATATATAAAGCCCAAATAGATCATATTGATATATTACCATATCATACTAGAAGTACAAATGCTTTACACAGATTGAGAAACTTCTCATAGAATATATTTTATATATTATATAAATAAAAAAATAAAAAAAACATCATTATACTTATATTGTTTTATAGACTCTCAATGCATAGAACAAATACAGAAGTTCTGAAGTCCTCTCTGCCAAAGTCCTCTCTGCCAAATTCCCCTCTGCTAAATTCCCCTCCCTTTACTGAATTATCCTTGGCAAAGTCCTCTTCTATCCTCTGCTAAAGTTTACCTCTGCAAATTTCCCTATATTGAATTCTCTACCAAAGTCTCCTTTGATAAAGTCCTCTTCTACTCTCTGGTGAAGAATTAGTTTGCAGATTGTAACAGATTTAGGGATACTTGAGATATATTTGGGACTTTGAGAGTAGAGTGCAGAATTCAGAATATAGTTAAGACTCAGGAGACAGAAATCAGATATGGGGTACAGAATTCGAGATATATTTAGAAGTGGGGTGTGGGATTTAGGTAATAGACTTAGGGTAATTGAATTAGAAAGTGGAACATAGATAATGAATTAGAGAAATAAAGATAAAAGAGAAAATTTGACCAAAGGAAATATCTAAGAAAAATAGAAAACTTGGACAAAGAGAGAGAGTGCTCTGAGAGAAAGGGAATTCTAATAAATAGAGAGGGGAATTTGGGTACAAGATGCAGAATTCAGATGAAGGATAGATGGAAGGCAATCTAGTTGAGGGATATGTTGAAAAGAACTCAAATACAGTATATAGAATTCAGAACACAGAAATTAAAGAGAAGAATACTAGATCAAGGATATGTTAAATCTAATAACTATAAATCAATTATTATTGAGAAAAGGATGGTGTGATCACTGTGGTATTATAATTCAAATTGTACCAAATCATCTGAAACAAAATACAAATACTTTTCAATGACTAAAAAAATATATTACTTACTAGGAGATAAAATAAAAAAAAAAGACTATAAAATTTATTTTAATCTAGAAGTATTATATTGCACAATTTATATAGAATAATTGATAATTCTCACATAGAACCTATTTTGATTCTTTTGATCAAGAGGATGCTTTATGTAAGAAGTAATCTTTCTATATATAGATACTCCTTCTCTATTTTCCAGAATTCAAACTGGAGTTCCATCTGTATCATTGAGAGTATTGAAATAATCTGCTACAGTTTTCTTCAAAGATTTGTGGCCAAATTCAGAATCTTCAATAGTTCTCATAAGAGCATATACTATCCTTAGTAGTGCTAATTTATGTCTGATAAAAAAAAAAAATACAACTACCTTGAGTAATACTAGATTAAAATAAAATAGAATATAAATGAATAAAAATATATATTTAGATTATTTATAAATATAAATTATTGAATAAATATAAATGTAAAAGCTGATCTTTAGTCTTATAAATCTTGGAAAATACTAGTATACTACATATAAGCAGAACAATATTGATATTGTTGAATTCAGATGACTTAAAAAGTATATTCAAAAACTATTAATAGAATAAAATATATATTAAAAAATAATGAAAAAAAAATTATAATAAATTAATAATAATAATATAACTTACATCTTACTATATAAGAGATCAGACATCTTTATTTTCAATATATTTGTAAGATTTTGGATATTATCTGTTAATAATTAAAATATAATTATATTAATAACTTAAATATTTAATATAAAATAAATAAATAATATATTATTTATATATTTATTACCTATTATTAATATTCTTAGCATATTTCTGAAGAGAATCTCTATCTTGAAATATGAGTATTACAGAAAGCTATTCATTTTTTTGACAAAAACATTATTCACTAAGTATCTAACTACTCATTCAAGACAGTATATATTTCTGTAAATAGTCATAGCAGTCATAAAGTTCTATATGAGAGTGTGTTTGATACAGAACTTAATTGAGTCCTGGTAAATTGACTTGGCAAGTTGCAAGGCTTTTAAATTACTAGATAGTGATATCTTATAATATTTCATCTAGATAATAATGGTTATAGGTATAGTAATCTCATTATCATAGCCTCTAATTTAAATTAATCTATAGTTCTTATTGAGCTTGTGGCTATGGCAACAATAGCTGAGCTTAAAGAATACTTCAATTAAGTACTGGAATATGGCAAGCATCTTGCTGCCCAAGAGGTTTGAGTTTTATACTTTATATATATAGACAATACTATAACAGAACCTCTAACTATCTAGTGAGCAATAAGTAATAGACCTTAATATTGTATAATTTGGAGTTTCAAAGTTTGTGAATGAGTATGTGTTTACTTAATACTATTAGTAATATTAGTGATATTATTGATCAGGAGTTATTTTGAGATATATATATATATATAAATCTTTTTTTTTTTTTTTTTTTTTTTTTTTACATTTATATTTAAAATATTTATTCTATTGGATAAGTTAAAATATTGACTGATAATTTATCTGAAGCATCTAGGATTTTGATACCATTTAAGAGAGAGAAGATTTAGTGGATTTATACTAAATAGATAGAGAATTATACTATTAGGAGTAGAGTAGAAGAGAGTATAGTATAGACTCTAGAATATTAGCTAATAGAGTGTGAAGTGCTTGGTGATTTTTGGAGAGAAATCAGGTATTGTTTGTGGGAAGAGTATAATGGAGATGGGGAGGGACTATTGTAGAGTTTTGAAGATATCAATTTTTGAGTAGATTGGGGATAAGTATTCATCTTAGGATAGATACTTGCAATTGATAAGTCACTGGCAAATAGTATTTGAGAAGAGTAAGATGAAATAACTAGAGAGAGATTAGTAAGATGAGAGTAGCTATTAGTTGATATTTTGTTGAAATGGCAGAAGAGAGAGGATCCTGGTCAGCATTAGTATTAAAAGCTAGAGATAGTTATTTGTAATAGGAGTAGAAGAAGAGTTAAGGCTATAGAGTCTGAGATAGTTTTTGATAGAATTGGTGTAGAAGAGTGGGTTTGTATAAGAGTAGGCTAGTGGGGAGCAGAATGGGGCTACCAGTGTGATATGAATATTATATATTATTAATAAATAGAGCATTAGTCTATAGAAAAAAAAACAAAAATAAAAAAAGAGAATTATACTATTGATAGATATTGATATAATTTATTATGTATCAATGGTTTTATGATATATATAGAATAATGAAGAAATCCCAAAAGGGATAGTATGTTAAAGATATGATATATCAACTACTTAATTAGAAATCTTTATTTTAATATTCCAGTATCTAGCACAATATTCTAATATACTTTATATCAGGTTTTTATTAAACTGACTTATATAATATATTCAAGACTAAAATATTCCTAATAATACATTTGCCCAATATATATAATTATAGTGAAAACAATTCTATAATTTATATTTTTCAGTTAGTAGAGTTGGGTTCTAGTTACTGCTATATATAGCTTTACTATATAACTATAAGTCTTACCATATAATTATAGTCTTACTGCATAACCATAACCTACTATTGTATAGATAGTATAACTTTTACTGTCTAATTATAAATCAAAAGTATTTTAAGCACTCTTACTTACTAAATTATAGGATGAATAATTGATAGATAATAGACTGAATAAGAGACTGGGTGGGCTATAAATAGAGATAATATTGGTGGCCTTAATTATAAAGCTGACAGATTATCTTAAATCAAAATACCAGATAGTCTTAAGTTGAGAGGTAGTGACCTTAAATTGAGAGGCTAGACAGTATAAATCTAAAGACCAGATGGTCTTAAATCAAGACACTGAACAGCCTCTTGATATAAATTCATCTATTGATTTAAGCTATCTGGTCTCTTAAATTAAGACTGTATATGTAGTCTCTTAATTTAAGACTATCTAAAGGCCTTTTAAAATTTTTTAATTTAAGACCACTTGCTCTAAACTTAAGTTTGTCTGATATCTTGATTTAAGGCTGCCTGATCTCTCATAGATAGGCAGTCTTAAGAGACCTTTAATTAATCTGAAAAGACCAAAATTTATAAATAATAATAATAATAATTCTTTATTTAATTAGATTCAATTAGATACTATAAATTATAATTAAAATATTATATATAAGTACTACATTATATACATTAAATTTTATAAATAGTAACAAATGAACATAAATAAGTTAGATTAGGTTTCGGGTTAGGTACTAGGGTTAGGGTTAGGAATCAGGGTTAGGTTTAGGCACTAGGGTTAGTGTTAGGATAGGTTAAGTTATTTTTAGGTTAGATTGGAAAGATTTCAAATGAAAGATATATATTATATATAAATATTTAATTGAATAAATATTACTTATATATATCCTATTATATTAATAAGTTATAATAGTTAATATAGTTATTGAGATAATTAGTCCCTAGACTGCTTTTATCATTATAGCTTACTGAGATTTTCATTTATATATATAGATATATATATAATTGATTAATATAAAAGATAGTATAAAACAAAATAAAGTATACAAATAAAGTTGAAAAAGTAAAAAGTAAAGAATATAAAAAAATAACATATATTTTTGATTAGAATTATATATTTTATTTATTAGAGTTTTAAAAAGCAGAGTAGAGAGAAAAGAGACTTATTAGAAAAGATCAATAAGATATACTTAAGTACAGAAGTATAGCTATAAAGATAGCCTCAGTATCAATCCTTTATATCTATTATATATATCTTTTATATCAGCCCTATATCTCACACTATTATATATATATATATTTATATTTATATATCTATTATTATTATAAATAATTACACATGTTTGTCCATACTATCTAATATATTAATTCCTATTATCTGATATATTTATTTTGCTCTTTGTGATATAGTCATTACTAATATTATATAATTTTCAGTTCAAGTTTTATACTATTAAAAGTTATTCTATATAATTATATTATCAGAAAGCCTTTAATCAGTACACTTAGTTTGGTTGAATTTGGATAAATATTCATATAGAAATTGGGATTTTTGTTATAGATCTATATTTATTTATCTTTATTATTTACTATCTATCACTTACCACTATTGCTCACCACTGCTTACTATTTCTGTGAACCATTTCCATTAATATTTCCTAGTAAAGTAATATTTACTTTTGATTAATAACTATAGGTATAAATGTCCAACATATCAAATTAGACTTTTACTCATCTATTTTATTAAAAATGATATGACTCTACAATTTAGAAGATAGGCAATAATCTATTTAGATAGATGTTCAAGATTCTAATAATGGTTTTGTTTTAGAATATAAGGTAGGTGAAGGTATTTTACTACATACTACACTGTTATATTAACAATTATAATTGTAGATATAGATATTTTGCTATATTACTAAAGCTGGTAATTTAAAGTTTGGATCTCCAAGGCTATAATTTAGTAACTAATGTAGTTATATATATTATAATATCAGTCTTAAATCTATACCAAATTGAAGCCATTAAATGGTAAATCAGAAATTTGGTATTTGAGATAACAGGCAGCCTTAAGTTGTGAGAGTAGGTAGTCTTAAATTGAAAGCCTTAAATTGAGAGGCTGTCTCATCTCTTGATATAAGGCTGCTCTGAGTTTAAGGCCATCTGCTCTCAACTTAATATCTCAATTTAAGCTCTTGAAGGCTGTCTGGCATCATGATTATTTTATTTTTATTTTATTTTATTAAGAATATCAGAATAGTTATAATGATGATCTCAATAAGGAGGACAGAGTTTCAATTATTCAATGTTTCTCTTTTATAAATAGCAAATTATGCTACAAATTTCTCTTCTATAGTTTTGACCTCCACCCAGTAAGTAGCTCTTTATTTTGGAGATTTTGAAATACCATTCTCTTTAATTCTGAGTATATAGGAGATTTCCGCTCCTTTCTCTACTACCTTATCAGTCACAAGGTTTGGTAGGCAACCTTCTGAGTCCCCTTTCCCCTATTATTACCCCCTCTACCTCAGGTTGGTTTGCTGTGCCTGCATGGGCATGGTGGGAGGAGGGCAATGGTGATGAGTTGCCCCTTTATCAGTGTCAGATCAGTGTCTTCTCCACTTTTTCACAGTTTCTGGTGTCTTTGGCTGCATCTGGAGTGCATTCATTTTGGTGCGGCACCTTCTTCCTTTTGCCGTTGCCAACAAGGTGCTGTCTCAGTATGTCTCAGGCTATGTAGGGAGTCGGCTGACCTTGGGTGTCAAGTGCTCAGTATAGGTTACCTGCAAGTCCTTGGTGCCTATGGTGGGGCCCTCTGGCTTTGGTGAGCTTCCTGGTAAGTACGGTTCTGGTATAGGTGACTGCTTTTTAGGTGATGTTGGGATGGGAGAGAAGATGGCCATCACAGATAGGAGGAAGGGCAATTATGGTGGACCAGTGGGGTGCTAGGCTAGGGGTGGTCATTGGGGCTGAGGTGGACAATATTTCAGTGGGGCCTTTTGATTGGCTGGTGGGGGGTGGGGTGATGCAGGGGCTGGTGTCCTGGCTGTACCCAACTTGAACTGAGAGCTGACATGGCAACATGATCGAGGCCCGCAGGCTTGGAAAGTGGGACCTTCCTCATTTGGCAGTACCCAACTGGAACCGGGAGCTGACATGGCAACATGATCGAGGCCCACAGACTCGGAGAGTGGGAGTGGGGTCTCTTCAGGCCCTAGCCCATGTATAAGTCCTTTGAGGAAGGTGCTACATATAAGTCCTTTACTCATCTGCTTTGAATCCACTTTGCTCTCTATTGGTTGGTTGGGGGGTTTTTTCTTTGCCTCAGGCTTTCTTTTAGGGTTCGGGGGGCTATTCTTTATTCAGTCCCAGCACTGCTAGATCCAATGCATAGGTGTGCTCTTGTATGTAAACAATGATCCAGCCCTGGTGAGCAGACAAGTCTAGTCTATGTCATGGGGGTTGACATAGCTGGTATTCGACAGGCATAGCTAGAGCAGTAGGACTGCTGGACAATTTAGTAGCCTAGGTTAATGGGGGAATATTGTTTGGTGGGTAGTGGGGGAGGGTTTTGGCCTATATAGTCTAGGTTCCCTTCCAATAAAAATCTGCAGGACTATGAGTCTGTTAAAAAAAAAAAAAAAAAAAAAAAAAAAAAAAAAAAAATAGGAGATTTCAGTTTGAAAAAGTACTTCAAACTCTATTTTGGTTTCAGATTAACAGAAAGTATGCAGCTTTGACCTTTGCCTCTTGATTGACCTCAGATTGATAAAAATTCTGTATATTTTCCTATCTTGCAGTTTTGACCTCAGCCCAGTGAGTATTCCTTTATTTTAGAGATTTCAGAACTCTCTCTAATTCTAAGTATGTGAAAGATTTCAGTATGACAAAGTATTACAAACTTTTATTTTGGTTTCAGATTAACAAAAAGTATATGCAGCTTCAACCTCTGCCTATATATGAAATCTTTATAGATTATCTGATTAATATATTCAATATATATACATCTATTTTCAAATTAGCAAGAGAGATTCAGCAAATTCCAATAATGGTGGGTGATTTGGTAAATCTAATAATAGAGAGTGATCCAGAAATCTAGTAATAGAGAGTAATCTAAGAAATTTAGTAGTCTAGCAATAGAAGGCAATCTATATTAGAGAGTAATCCAATGATGCAGCAATCCAGCAAATGAGGCCAATCCAGCAATTCAGCAATAGAGATTAATCCAGCAATAGAGGTTAATTCAGCAATAAAAGATAGTCTTGATTATCCAATTTGAAAGACAGAGCAGTTTCCTTTCTGGTTTAGTAAGACTTCAAGTTAGAAGATCTTGGTAACCAGGTACTAATTGTTCTAGTGAGCATACTATTGTTCAGATGATTTTCTAATTCCTAATTCCTGGATATATTCAAATTCCTGAGTACTGATCAGAGAGTGTTCTCTGATTTGAATTTCTAGAGTAGTGAATAAGAGATAATAACTGATATATTTAGCAATAGAGGGCAAGTTGACAATTCAGTAATAAAGAGTGATTTAGCAAGAATAGAAGGTGAACTGACAATTTACCAATAAAGAGTGATCTGGCAAAATCAGAATAGAGTAAACTGGTAAGCAAGAATAGAGAGATTTAGAAAGAGAGAATGATTTAATAGAGATTGGTTTGGTAGTTTCAGTTTAGTAATAAAGAAAGATATTGGGTATGTTGTAGTTGGACATTGATAGTTATCAAGTGACATTTAGAAAGTGTAATTATCAATCAGATTGTAATGTGAATGATCAGACTTATAAAGTAGTCTTTATTCAGATTTCACTCAGATTTCAATAAAGTGTACTCACAAGAATGTTTTTTATAATAGAGAGTAACTATGTATAATATAAACTATCATTGTACACAATGAAAGAGATTTCAGTAACCTAAAAATAATTTTCAGAGATTTTTCAGACTAGCTTATGATGAGCTATTAGGTTAGTAGGCAATTTTTGAGACCATTTATTGGGTCTCTAAAAATTTTTTTGATGGAACTTCCCCTGTATTCTTAAGGAGCTTTGCAGGTCTGCAAGCTGACTTTTTTTTATTTATATCAATCTAATTTGCCATTTCCAGAGCCTGATTGATACTGCATCTTCAGATTTTATTTCAAGCTATTAATTTGTAGATATTATAAATTATTCACTAGCTTTACATTTATATCAGCATATATTCTCTTTGGCAAGCTATGTAAAATTTGTATAAAGACTGTCAGCTATTTATTTTACATGCTGATAGATAATGAATTTTATACTTTGAAAATTTTGAACACATGAGCTATACTAACTACTTGAACTAATTGCATTATTATGAAAATTTTATACTTTACATAACTAGCTCTAAAATATCTATTTAATATTGTCTAATTATAAGCAAAGAAAGGAGATAGGGGCCTTATTACCTATTGTTTAATTTTATCTCAAATATATTTCTTAGTATTTAGAAAATATAAAATAAAAAAGATATATATTTATTTGATCTATTTTAACCACTATACTCTCAAGTAATTTAGTCACTTTGTAAAGTCTACCTAGTGCTCTCTAACCCAACTATATATCAACATATCTCTGCCTATCTGACTTTACTATCTAGTACAAATCCAAGACCTGGCTATCTTCAGAAGTCTCTTCACTATCTATACTAGGAATTCTAGATAATATCTCAGATATTATAGCTTAGATAATTAGTATACATTCAATACTATAATCCTTTCTATCAATGAGATATAGTAGTCTCTCTATCTTAGGACAGTATTCTGCTACTCGACTAACTTTTGCTTCTATCATACTTAGGCAATAATAAGTTATATATTAAGAGGTAAATCTTCAGATATCAGACCACCTCTTTTACTGAGACAATTATTCCTATTATATCTCCTTCTATTACTCTACCACTGAGCACTAAGGCCTCATATTTGTATCAGTTAAGTTTAACCCCAGAGTATCTCTTATATTACTTCATATCTTCAATATAGCAATATCTTTTATAGAGTCCAACCTGATCATTATATTATCTACAAAAAGTTCCTACTTTCCAATTTACTCCTAGTATTATCAACTCACTCACTATGTACCTAATTCAGTCTTTTATACTTATTACTAATTGAGGACCTTATTATTAGACTTTTTTTTTTTTTTTTTTTTTTTTTTTTTTTTTTTTTTTTTTTTTTTTTTTTTTTTAGCATGTAGTTATTTATATTATACAGGTAATTATATTGCTTAGTTATTTATATTATATTATAGTTTCATTTACTTTCTATATCTATCTTTTGGAGATCTATATTCAGTATTATTTCTGATATTATTTAGTCAGTTTGGAGCTCTCTAAGTGATAATACCACTCTTATTAATATCACTAATTTTATTGATAAAATTTCCAATAGTAATACCTCAGCTCTCATATATATCAAATCCACTATCTTCAATATCATTAATACCTCTCTTTCTATCATTATTAATAAGTTATATAGATATTTCCAATTAGTTAAGATAATCAATACTACTAATATCTAAATACTAACCATTCTGATCTTTATATATATATTAATCCTGACCTTAATCTTATCACTATTTAGATCATTATAAATATTATTAAAATTGATAATAACCAAGATGGAGAAATATTTTATATATAAGTAATATATGCTGAGTATCTATAGAAGATATCTATATTTATGTCTAAGCTATATACTTTTGATTTTATAAAAAATAATGATATCAATATTAAAGTATATATCAATATAGCTAATAATATTAATATATAGCTTATAGATTCTATCACTATATAATATATATAGCTCACTGAGAATAGTTCTCTATATATGAGTTCTTTGAGTATCTGGTATTAATTAAGTTAATTAATAATAATGTATATGCTCAAGGAAGTAGAGCCTATCTATATTTTTTAGAATATATTATATACTCTGAAGATAGGTAAAAATCTCATCTCAATTAGCAAAATGATAATCTATAGTAATAAAGAACTATATATATACTTAAAGAAAGTAACTATATATAATCTGAAGAATAATAAAAAGATTATAATAATATTGAAATGAGGCAATCTTTATATGATCAATAGTGTACTGAGTAGTACAAAAGTCTCTATATTTGCCACAACTATATCTGATATACATATCTAATATATAGTATTAATACTTAGAATATATAGGTAAATTAAGTCTAAAAAGGATAATTAAGAATAATTCAGTAAGTAGATTACCAGTATATATATATTCTGATGGTAACTTCTGTAAAGACTATATGTAAAATAAAGTAATCTAGTATTTATTTAAGAAATAATTAAAGTATATATCTAAAATCTAGATGTTATCTATATAGATATATATAGTTTGATACATACTCTTTCTTATAGCAAAAAGAGATATTTCATCATATTTATTAACAATTATATATATATAGTATATATATACTTCTTATTAATAAAAAGTAATTCCTTAAAGAAATTTAAAGAATTCAAAGCAATAGTTGAGAATGAAATAATATAGAATATATACTATATATTCAGATAAAGGATATAAATATATCAATAGTATATTCAAATAGTATCTGAGAAAATATAGTATATACTATCAAATGTCAGCTCTATATATACTCTAGCAAAATGATATAGCTGAGCAATTTAACTATATAGCTATTGAAATAATATATATAATAATCTATAACTAGATTATCATATATATTCTTATTAGACTAAGACTATCAATATAGTAATATATATATATAACTAATATATTTCTTAAGTATTGAATGTGAAATCTGGTAATGATAATAATAAGTAATTCAGAGATGATCATAATCTCACTTCTGAAGAATTATGGAGTAGAACTAAGCCTAATACATCATATCTATATATATTGAGAAGTAAGACCTATACTCTGAAAAAAGGAGAAAATTAGCATAAATTTAAGCCTAAGACTGATGAGTATGTATTTCTCAGATATGATGAGAAGTTGTATAGATTGTAGAATCTATATAAGTATTATATAACTGATACCAAAACCCAAACTCAATATATATATATATATATATATATATATATATATATATCTTATTTGGAAAGTCTGAAAAAGGAGGAGTATAAAAAGAGAAAGAGCTATGAAGTTCAGCTCAATATAGAGGTAAGTATAGTAAATAGAAAGAGAAATAAAGAGAGAAAGAAAGGTGGGGAAAAGAAATAAGTAGTAGAGTGAATGAGTACTATTCTACTAAGTGATCAATGTATGTATCTAAGTATTATATATCTATCTTAGCAAGTACTAACTAGAGTATATTATTTACATCATTATCCTTTAACTTTTGGCACTGAATAACTATGACACCAAATATCTCTAGTACTAAATGTTTAGAACTAATATACAAATGCAATATAAAACTTCTATGCCCTACTCCCAACCTGTGACTATAAGTAAACTATTTATTGCATATCCATTAACTCATAATCTCAGTTGATATTACTTATTCAGTATTCTTATACAACTGATGGATTGTTTGAAACTTCAGCAATATACAATATAATGTTGACATTGTTTTTCTTGATCTTGGATATGTTGATGGAGGTAAAAATATGTGTAAATTTGTTTAAGATCTGAAGCAGGCGTTTTGTCAGTTCTGGGTTGAATAGAAAAAAAAAAAATAAGAAATTGGAATTAATAAATTTGGAGTACAGAATGAGCTACCTAATCCCATTTGAAACCACTCAAATATTTCTCCCCAATTCCGAAATTCGAATCACCGCACCAAAACGTTTCCATCCGAATATCAATTCCCATTCTTTTCCCGCTCGATCACAATCACATGTCCTACCACAACCATCATCACCTGAACTATCCTCCCCTACCCAGTTTCTGCTCCTGCCACTAGGAGACGACTTGCCGTTGAGCGACGATTTGCAGGAGAGCGACAACTAGCGACTTGGGGAAGGTTAACGGCCTGCATTACTGCTGGGTGACGAACAAACGTCGCCATCATAAGATTTGCTTGGAATGGCGAAGAGTGACGAATTTCCGCTGGATAACGAACTGCTACTGGGCATGATTTACTTGTGAGCGACAAATTGCCACTGTGGGTGATCTTCAGCCCCCAAACGACGGAAAACATCGCTGTGCAAAAATGGGCCTTGCTTGGGGAGGCGAATAGTCTCAAGGGAGTAATTAAATGTTGGGAGAAAATTATATGCAGAGTGATGTATAACGGCGATGCTGCAGCGACTTGCCTTTGGTGTATGGGTGAAGATTGCAGCAGAGCGACAACTTGCCACTGCCACCGACGAATGGCGGCTGATTGGCGTTGTACCTTAATGGGTATGGCAAATAGTCACCAAAGATGGTTAGCTCGTGTGGAATGGCTAGCAGTTTGGGGCTGGCAAATCGTTGAGGCCCTCATTACGAAGATGGACTGCAAAATGGAGAAATGTAGAACGGTACGGGACACAAAACACAAGAAGTCAATGTCTAGCTACAATGTCCGACCAGCGCGCGAAGGTTATAACCCTCCGATGTGAAAGAAGACAACCCGCGCGCGAAAGATATAACCCTCCAATGCGAAAAAGTAAACCCATGAATGTAATTGTTGTTTCCAGTAAATGTATTTGGGAGAAACACACGGTGAAAAGAAAACCGGCCCCATAAATATGTATATATATGAGCAGGGAGGGGGGGTGGTAGATGAAAGCGAGAGCGAATATACATGCGGTGAATGTAGTTGGGAGTAGCGTATTGCGCTAAGAATGATGAATAGAACAAGCGTAAAGCACCTAATGCTATAGATTACCCAAACTGGAATATACGCCCGCAATGCAAATTAAAACATTACATTATCCCGCCACTGCCCCAAACAGAAACACAGACAAGGCACGCGCCAAAGACATCGGCGCCAAAGACATTCCTGCAATCATTGACCTGTGGTCTCAACCGAGCCCACTCATTACTTTCCAAGCCACGGTCACGAGACGTCGATCTCATGTTTCGAAATTTGATGCAGATATTCACGTCTCCTTAATGATAAAAGCCTGCCTGAAATATATTGATTTCTCTTCGCGCTCAACTGTTAGAACCCCTCACAGGAAAGAGATTTACAATGCTTTTAATCATTATGCAACATTCTTTTAAACAGTGCATCGAAAACGTGCCAGCCAACGAGATACACTATCTCCGCATATATTGTCCATACAACTTTGGCCCTCTTCCCAACCTCCCTTATCTCATTCGGCATCCCCCTTTATCCCGCCTCTGCAGCCCCCCTCTCAAACGTCACTCACTTATATAGCACCTCACACAAATTTCCGGGTTGGTCATGGGGGCGTCAACCCGCTAACGCCTCGATCGTATCAGCGTTATCTTCGTAGAGGTGCTTCCGAGCAGGTTTATGATGGGCTTGTTGCTCAGACTTGTCAATTCAATGAGCACGAAACTAAAATAAGAAACACGTGATTGGTCGCGGCCAAAAAAAAAAAAAAAAAAAAAAAAAACTAAAAATAAAAAAAAAAAAAAAAAAAAAAAAACTGATTCTAAGAAAAAAAAAAAACTGGGAAAGCCGATGTAATCGGCAAATCTTTTTTGATGATGTCATCAACACATCCAAATTGGTCCAATCGGAACGATTTTGGAGACTTTTGAGCATCAAAACGCACCTGGCACGACTGTGGCCATAGGTTTACTGCTATTCGTTTTTGGAAACGCTCGCCACGGAACTTAGTGCACTCGAACCCCTTTTCCAAGTTAGGGGGTTTAGGATATGTGAGGGGAAAAGGCAAAGAGAGTTAGCAAGCTGTGCATATCTCAAATATGCCATGCTTCTCTCCCTAAAGGAAATCTTGGCAACATTTCCTTAAATACGCCTAAAGGCTAAAGGATTATTTACGGTTTTCAAATGGCTTTGATCCTTTAGTCCCCATTAGCGGCTTTGGTTTTCGGGTTTTCCGGAAATTCGAGAGCGCTTCCTTGGCTGGGAATGCGTATTTTGGCTGATCAACCTGTCAACCTTTCCATTCAATTGCTTGCTTGCATGTGACCAGCGGCTTTAGTTTTCGGGTTCTCCGGAAATTCGAGGGCGCTTATGTGTGGGATGGTTTAGGCTTTCGCAAAAGGTTGAAAGGACAAGCGACTTGCATTGACGATGAATCATTCAATTGGGCTTTGAACCAATTGTTTGCGACCAGCGGCTTTAGCTTCACCTGGCTTTACTTCGCAAATTCGTCATGCTGCTCGTCCCGGATAAGACGTAAAACTTTCCCAAAATGGAGCAGAGCTGACCAATGCTATATATTCAATGGAGTTATTGGTAGCAATCTGTTCCAATATTGAAATAATATTTATTTTGTGTCTCATCCATTTATGGCGGAGCGCAAAACGAATACAAACGAAAATGGGATAACATTGTGGTCGGAAAAAGGAACAAAGAAAGCAAACTAAATGGGATACCAGCTGGCTGTTGCGTTAGCCTCCCCATAATAAGCGGGAGGTCCAAGCTCAACAAATCAGTTATGTGAATTGTGGTAATTCTAGAGCAAATTGGTTGATCGTGGGGTGTTGGATAAGGAATACAAAAGAAAATGGGATAACTTTGCGGTCGGAAAAAGGAACAAAGAAAGCAACTTGGTCTCCCCGTAATAAGCGGGAGGTCCAAGCTGAAACTAAATGGGATAACAGCTGGATGTTGGGATCGCCACCCCATAATAAGCGGGAGGTCCAAGCTCCGAAAAAGGGAGAAAATAAAGGAAACTAAATGGGATAACAGCTGGAAGTTGCAATAGCCACCCCATAATAAGTGGGAGGTCCAAGCTCCAAAAAAGGGAAAAAAGAAAGGAAACTAAATGGGATAACAGCTGGATGTTGGGATCGCTACCCCATAATAAGCGGGAGGTCCAAGCTCCAAAAAAGGGAGGTCCAAGCTCCGAAAAAGGGAGAAAATAAAGGAAACTAAATGGGATAACAGCTGGATGTTGCAATAGCCACCCCATAATAAGCGGGAGGTCCAAGCTCCAAAAAACGGAAAAAAGAAAGGAAACTAAATTGGATAACAGCTGGATGTTTCAATAGCCGCCCCATAAAAGCGGGAGGTCCAAGCTCCGAAGAAGGGAATAAAGAAAGAAAACTAAATGGGTTAACAGCTAGATGTTGGGATCGCCACCCCATAATAAGCGGGAGGTCCAAGCTCCGAAAAAGGGAAAAAATAAAGGAAACTAAATGGGATAACAGCTGGATGTTGCACTAGCCACCCCATAATAAGCGGGAGGTCCAAGCTCCAAAAAAGGGAAAAGTAAAGGAAACTAAATGGGATAACAGCTGGATGTTGCAATAGCCACCCCATAAAAGCGGGAGGTCCAAGCTCCGAAGAAGGCATAATAAGCGGGAGTTCCAAGCTCATTAAATTAGTTACGTTAATTGTGGTAATTATAAAGCAAAATTGGTTAATTGCGGGATCTGTTGGGTTCACCACCCTATTAATAGGTGGGAGGCCCAAGTGCATTAAATTAGTTTAGATAATTGTAGTAGGATACCTACTTGGTTTTGGGCTCTTATGTTGTTTCTCTTAATTGATAATTGTAAGTTATTTATTAGATCCAGGCTGATGTGGCCTCGGCATATTCGACTTTCCATTTATTACTAACTTTAACTTTTTCAATTTTTTAGGTGTCCGTCCATTTTGTATAGGGTTGGCAGCGACCATTCCCTTAGTCGAGTACACTTTAACTTCTTCAATTTTTTAGATGTCCGACCATTTTGTATAGGGTGGGCAGCGGCCAATCCCTTCACTCAAATAGTTTTTTTTTTTTTTTTTTTTTTTTTTTTTTTTTTTTTTACAACCTGCACGAGACAAGGCAAAGGTGAAGCAAAAATGTTAGAAGGCGAAATCAGCTTGTATCTTAACATTTCTCAAATTTAATAAATTTTTAAAAAAGCAAAAGAAGTTTAAGAGAACCTCCTCAAGCCAAATTTAACAAAAGTGCTTAGGTCAGGCACCCTGCTTATTTGGATGTCGCCAGTGTTTTAAAAATATTCAAAAAAGAGAAGGCTTCAAGGCCTGGACTGATCACAAAGCTGTTCCCACCCTTAAGCATAGGTCGGCATGTTTTAGAGGATGGATTGAACTGGGAACCATGTCAACTTTGGAGTATTAACAGTGTTTCTGTCAGAATAAGTCCTTTCTGTTTATTTTAGTTTATGTTTGTATTTTGTCAGCTTCTTCGTTTTCAGTGTATATCAGTTCAGCTTTTGTTTTCTTTTCTTGACCATAGTGCACACAATATTACCCTTTTGTATTATGAACTTTACTTGTATATCCATGAATTTTCCTTTTCTTTGTTTTGTTTTGTTTTTTTTTTTTTTTTTTTGTTTTGTTTTTTTTTTTTTCTACCTAAAATTGGATTGAGTTACATTACGAAATACTCATAACATTGCTACTGCACCCGATTTCGCCATTGCTTATAATATCAAAAAGGAATTCTAAAGAAGAAAACACAGCGGTTATTTAACTAATTCAAAACTGCCATTCTGCGATCTGCTAATAAGTGTCATTTTGCTAATATTTGCCGATCAACCATTAACTCTCCCCTCTATAATAATCCTACCAGTAATCGCAGAACTACGTCATTCTGCCAACAATCATAACGCACCATCTGACAGTCGTTCTGTCTATCGTTGTCGTTTCATTAAAAAACCTGAAAATAAAAGCGCTCGGACAATCCTTTCACACACACTAACATGTGCGATATCCCCAAATAGTTTCATTGCCCACAAATTCCTCCGCACCTTTGCTAAACAGAAATTTTATATGACATTGAATTCTTTCTACTCAGCCATCTGATATTTGGCTTGCCTTGATCATCAAGGTGGGCATTGATCTTGCTTCGGAGTTAAACTGAATTGAGTTGTCAGATATTCGTGGATGTCACGTTTGTGACATTGGCTTTACGACACTTCTTACAGCCGTGACCCAAAGCCAATGAATTAGTTGAAACAATCACCTGGTCTGACAAAGCTCATGCTATATACCCTTGAGGGTTCAATCCTTCAAAAAAAAAACAGGTTTATTTTTTTTTTTTGAGTCGTTTTGCATGCTATAAAATATATGTACATATATGTAAAATACTATATTTGATGATTTGAATGAAGAAAATATGTATAAATTAAATATATATTAGGGTAACTGGTGAGGTACTTCTTAAAAATGTTTGCGCGTGCGAAATTTGGGTTGCACTGGAACCAAGAACCGCCAGGGCAGGTGAGGTTCGATCAGCGAGCGACATCCGAACAGCAACCGTCACTTAGACTGAAAGGCCCCAAAACCATATGGTACTGCTAACACGTCCACGCACAATAGTCTAAGAAATCTTCTGGTCCAAAAGCCAACTGCTACGGCGTCTGATATTCGTTGTTCTTCGCATTTATGTCTGTAGTCTGGCCATCTTTCGCTTTGGCGTTGAAGTCCATATTTTATGCCAAGGAACAACGGCGTTGGCATCCAATCTTTAGTTGGCCAGGAGCAATCGCACAACATCGATGTACTCTACCTCCCCAGCTTTGCGAAGCGGCATAGTACCCTGGTTGTTCTTGGCATTGGTCTCCACAATGAATTCGGCCAAGAGCAACCTCACAATATCGACGTGCCCACTGACTGAAGAGGCGTTGGTCTTTGCGTTGGCATCGACCTTGGAGTTGGCCAAGGGCAACTTCAAATTGTTAACATACCCTTCATTTATGGTCGTGTGAAGTAGCGTTCCTCCGCAACTTGTTTTGTCTGCCTTGGAATCAGCCAACAGAAGCCTCACACTATCAACGTTCCCTTCGTTTGTGACCCAATGAAGCGGCGCCTATTCGTAATTGGCCTTTGCGTTGGCATTCGCCTTGGAGTTGGCCAAGGGCAACTTCAAATTGTTAACATACCTTTCATTTATGGTCGTGTGAAGTAGCGTTCCTCCGTAACTTGTTTTGTCTGCCTTGGAATCAGCCAACAGAAGCCTCACACTATCAACGTTCCCTTCGTTTGTGACCCAATGAGGCGGCGCCTATCCATAATTGGCCTTTGCGTTGGCATTCTCCTTGGAGTTGGCCAAAAGCAAGTCCTTTCTTGCGAACCTGGATTACGGAATTGTTACCAAACAAAACGTTGTCCCACAATTTATCTTACAAGCAGCCTGTGTAGCTCATGCTGCTTATTGTTGTAATGTATTGACAATATTAGCCTGAAATATATCCTTGGCATAAGAATTCCAAGTTTTTCCGTTACATAAGAGTACCAAGTATTAAGATCATTGGCCGCCGTATGCGGATCTAGAAAAATAACAATTAGCTGGGATAGGTGATTATCACCAGTGAATTGGGATAAATTTCATCATTACTGGGGTTTTTAGGATAGCATACCATGGAATACAAAGCGGAGAGCTATTGAAAAAACCTCAACTTACATGGGCCCGCCAAATATCTCTGCGCCAATCCCAACTTCGATACTGCCACCATTCCTATCAATGTCAAATCTCCGAGGCGTCGGAAGCCCTTTCTGCTCCCGCCGTTGGGGTGCTTAAAGGAAGCCAAATGGCCCGTGCCCCTCTCCTTCCCTACAATGAGCGACTTTCACCTCCCCGTATACGTTGTCCAATCTCTCATTTTCCTTTACGCCCAACTGACAGTTTGCTACGCGTCATCAACTGACTGCTAACACACATACATTCTCGGCGAAGGTGCATTGGAATTTTACCACCAGAAAAATGGAGCAAAAGGATGTAAAGGACATACTAACTAAATTTAACAATTTTCACATCTCCTTAATTTTTCTTAATACCCCTTTGAGTTGCGCCTTCCGCAATTAAGGGGTGTGAGCAGAGTCGGCAACTAACTGAGATTTCCACGACGAAGAGTCCATAATCGAGCTAAGTTTAGGAAGTTGGTTTTCGATCCCTTGGCCTTTCAATGCGGGTGCGTGTGAAAATAAAGGATATAAATATATATGTCGATCTGAATTCCGGATGTGAAACTAGCAAAATGATTTTGAGAATGATTGGAACAGTTACTCTGATGTAATAGAAACAGTTCGGGATATATATCCATAGCTTTTATCAACTTTGAAACATGCGGTAAAATGAATTCATTTGAAGGGGGAAGAAGCAGAAGTCGGCGAAAAATCCGACCCCAAGGGGTTGCCGCCCGAGGCTGGAAGCTCTTCAATGACCATTCGTTCCTGAACTATCTCAAATGCCAACCACCCTCAATGATAATTTCAACAAGGATAATTCCATAACGTATTTTAGAAATGCGAATTTTGATTTCTCCATTTTTCGCAATGCAAAATATGGAACCTAATGTTTTATTATTAGCAGGGGATATTAAAAATTTAATGCCATTAATGGGGACCCTCCCAAGAACCTTGAGTTTGTGAGAATGGGAATTCGAGGCGCAATGATATCTCTGAAATGAGACGACCGAGATAACGTGAGAATACGAAGACCTTGCGTCTGGTCCCCTACCATTCTCCATTCATCCATTCATCCATTCTTCGTCATGTGGTCCATCGTCGTTCTCAAAAGCAACCGTCCCTTAACGCCAAGCCATCTCAAAGTGGCTAACCATCTTCCAGCGCCATTGGCCAAACCCTTGCTGCCTAGCCACTATGTATTCGTTTAGAGGGGCAAGTTGTCACCCTGCTGTGTATAATAACCTCTCTGCGCATATTTGTTCCCCGCCAGCTAATTACCACCAGGAAATTATAAGCAACCACTAACAAGCACAAGGAAGTTAATCGTCAGCCAGCCAACAATCGTAAATTGTCCCTCACTGGTAAATCGTCGTTCCCCAGTAAATCCTCACCCAGCCGTAAATTGTCGCCCAGCCGTAAATCGTCGCCCAGCTGTAAATCATCGCCCAGCCGTAAATCGCCTTCCAGCTGTAAAGGCGACCCAACTGCAGTAGATAGAAACTGCAAAAGGAGGGGGTCGTGAGGGGTGTCAGTTGGAGGTGCCTATGGTAGAAAATATGATTGTGGTGGAGTGGGGGTTGACATTCGGATGGGCTTGTTGTGTGTCAATTAAGCAATTCGGTTCTAACTCAAGCTTTCTGATTTCAATTTTATTTATTTTATTTCTACCTATGGGACATAAAACGGTTACAAATGACCACTTAAAACCTCAAAGTAAGCCCGAAGGCCCAGGACGTGTATTGTTTCCTTCAAGTTGGGAGGCTTCCAGAGCGTGAACGCAACCTCTCCGCCATTCCGATTTTCTAGTTCGACGTCTCTATTGGTACCTCGTTTCTTTCGAGTTGGGAGACTTCCAGAACTTGAACGCACCCTCGCCACCATCCCGATTTTCTTGTATCGGTTGAAATCTCAGTACCATGTGTCTTTCGAATTGAGGGACATCCAGACAGGGGGAGCAACCTCTCCCCCATTGCTTGAGAAGACACCTCCTTCCCATCAGCTCAGAAACTTTGGCAAGTTGTCAGGATAATCAGTCTATGATTGCTATGGCCAAGAATCTGTTTAACATAGCTGAGCAAAGCATATTAACATATAATATCATTAATTCAGAGATTATAAGGAGAATAGAACTATATGCTTACAATATATTGTCATAGAGCATATAATTATAGATTCACTTATTGAAACTCTTCTGAGATCTAAGTTTAAGCAATATATAAAGAAATATATCTTATGGCAAACTGTATTCTAATAATAGAACTATATACAAATAATGGATAATTATAAGATATTTCATATAAAAAAGAAATTAGAAAACTATATTATATGTATCTTTCAACATCTCTCTCTTTCTTCAAGTATTATATTGTATTATTATTCACTAGTTCTTCTTTTTCTCCTATATTTGAGTTTTTCTATTACTGGAATCTACCTATATTCTTCATTTTTACTAGTTTCTTATACTTGAAGTATAGGTAGATAGGATTCTTTTAATATATTTATAGTCATTTTGTAGTTATTGCTTAGTTATATTATATTCTTAAATTGTATTATTTCATATTATCTCGTTGAGCAGAAGTGTTAAAATTCCTATTATTTGATATCTCAATAATTTTTGGCTTATATATGACTATGTAATTCTTGATTACATCACTAATTCTAATACATAAATTCATGCTCTCTAGAATAATAAGCAATGCTCTTCTTTGCTGCTCTTCTCCACTCCATATTTACAACAAAGTCACAATACATATTTAATACTTTAATATATATATGTGAAAATATTCGCCTTGGATCCAAATTTAAAAAGTGTGGTTACATAAAACTGGTGATGTGTGGAAGATTCTAGTTAATCTGTGCCCTTTTGCGACCCCATGGCATCAAGTTATGGGAGCTAACGTCAGAAGACAGAAATTGAATTCAGCATATCTTCCATCAGTAGATTCAGTGTACAAATCTTTGAGTTTAATAATCTTACTCTCAGCATCATTGTCTTTCATCCATTCGCAATTCTGAAGATCTGGCAAAGGCGAAGAAGATATACAAAGGGCTGCATAGGGCCTCTCAAGTGAATTTATTAGGCGATGGAGAGTTTATGCTTTCGAGTGTATAGATGAATATTGGGATAGAGGAGTAAGGATCATCCTAACATAATCTGTGATATATGGGAGACCCCCAGTTATTCTGTAGCTGTTTGGTCGAATTATGGGGGTTTACACCAGGAGCGGGAAATTTAATCTAGCACGTCTTCATCAGTGGTTTCGGCGAGTATTTTCTTAGGAACAATAAAAAGAAGTTTTACATCAATGATGGACCTGGGAAGCGCATGCTTCTATATTCATCAAACCCATTGACCCAGCAAATATCAGTATCCGATTTAGCATAATTCACCCCATAACCGTTTTTATGTGAAGGACACTTTGCTGGTGATATACGGGAGACACCATTATACCTGCAGCTGTTTGGAATTTTATGGCATAGGTTTAGGAGAGTGTATTTCAGTGTACTTCAGGAGGCAAAAATGGAATCCAACAGGTCTACGTCAACTTCCATTAGTGGATTCAACGAGTATATTTTCGCATCGGGTAATATCTTCGTTTTTAAAGACATCCATTCGAAATTCTGCGGATCCAGCGATGGTTGAAAAGAAACGGCATAGGAGAGCGAAGGTCTCCTTAGACGCTTTTTAAATGCATATTTTATGCTTTAGAGAGCATACACGACCATACTCATATTGGGATGGGAATACAAATAGAGAGAGGACGTTGTGACGTAGCCTTGTAATAAATGGAGGTAGCTGTTTGGGCTACCGTGGCAGTTTACATCAGGAAGATGAAATTGATTCCTCCTCCAAATTAATCAGCGGATTTGGTGAGCAAATTATTTTACATTGGATAATCTCGCTCGCAGCATATTCGTCATCGCGGTCATCCAATTGCAATTCCGCGGGTCCAGCGATGGCGGGGAAGAAATGGCCAAGGACAGCAAAGGGCCACTTGAAAATTGTTTTGAATCGGAGCTATATATTTTATGCTTTAGAACATATACACTTATTGGATTGGGAATCAAAAACGATAGAGACGATCCTAGTAATATGTTAGCATTATATGGTGTACCACAGTTTATCTGTAACTGTTTCCGACACCGATGCATTAGATTATGGGAATTTACATCAGGAGGCAGAAATTGACTCTAACAGGTGTTAGTCAATATCTATCAGTGAATTTGGCAAGCAAATTCTTTGTATTTGATAATATAATTCTCCATCTTCGCCTTCCAAAACATACGCGATGTCCGAGAAGCAATGGCGAACAACTGTCATTGATAGCTCGGGTGCCGTTGCAATTTGGTGACGAATATATTGTACTTTAGAGCACATACACAGATTGGGACGGGAATACAAAAAGAAAATCTTTTTCCACAGCAAATCTGGCGATATATGGCAGACCCAAGTTTATCTGTAGCTGTTTGGAACCCTCGCATAAGGTTATGGGATTTAATGTCAGGAGGCAAAAGTTGAATCCAGCACGTCTTCGTCAAAGTTCATAAATGAATTCAGCGTGAAATTCTGCGTATTTAATATTTTCGCTCTCAGCAACCTCCTCTCCGCGTAAATCCTTTCGCAATTCCGCGGATTTAGCAAATGCCGAAAAGAACGGCAAAGGGTTGCGCAAGTGTGGAGAAGAACAACGAAGATTACGCCGTTGCAGTTAGATATTGGACAGCCGATCAACAATGGCGTTTCTCTCGATTGGTGTAAGGTTACCCACTCATAGGAAAAGGCTTCAAGTGCACGATCTGTAAAAATTTTATATTCTATGATTTTCACTTCGTTGAATTGATTCGTCCACCGTAGTGTTTTGGATTATATATAGCATGTTAAAATTGCGCTATCTACATATTTGAATAGCGAGACGGACAGGTCTCGTTGGAGGAAGACCCGTCGGCTTGTAGACAAGGCTGACAAGGAGGGTTCCGTTGTATGCGTGGGAGTTGCGCGAAAAGCATCATATGGGTGCATTATTGCCGAGTAATTTGCGCCAAACACTAAAAATTTGTAAACGAAACCCGATATTCAACCAAGCGCTCGCAACATTATTGAATAATGCCTCCGAGTGCGAAACCAAATGGACAATGAAAAGCAACGGTGATACATCTCTTTTCTTTTGAGTTCGGTGACTTCAAGAACCCTGGCGCAACCTCTCCATCATTCCGATTTTCCTTTATCGAAAAGCCTTCGCAACAATATCCCTTGATGTCTCTACGTAGCTAATGAATCAGTTGGCGATCGATTTCATCCTTCTGCGGGAGATAGGCCTATCGAACACAGAGCTCTCATCGCTCCTCCCATCCATTTCCTATAGCGAGATACAAAAGCATTTAGACTCTTGTGCAATCGCCATCGCGGTCTCGAGCATGCGAAATTCCACAAAGTGGGACCTCAGTAGTCTTTAAACGTACAACAACCATTACGTGAAATTCCCTGATGGATTCGCTGGTGTGGCATACTGCGTATGAGTTCGCGGTGGCAAACCAGCCCCTCTACAATTACATTCTGCACGTTGCAACAACTTTACAATAATAGAGCATTATTTGTTGGTCTGTGCTTTATCTGTATCGTTGTCATTTTCAAAGTAGACAGCATGCGCTTTGTTGCCACTAAATGTCATACATTAAACCAAATAGAAGTAACAGGCTGGCCACAGTCGTGCAAGGGTGCTGTTTGGTGCTCAAAAGTTTCGGTTTGATGCCCAAGAGTCTCCATGTCACAATTGTGCGTGTGCGGTTTGGTGCTCAAAAGTCTGTGTTTGCTACTTGAGAGTCCTCATGCCACAGTCATATAAGAGTGCCGTTTGGTGTTCAAAAAGTCGCAGATTGATGCTCAAGAGTCCTTATGCCACAGTTGTCCAAAAGTGCAGTTTGGTGCTCAAAACCCTCATTTTGATGCTGAATAGTCCTTACGCTACAATTATTCAAGGGTGAAAAGCCCCAGTCTGATGTTCAAGAGCCCTTGTCTCGGTTTGATGCACGAGAGTCCTCTTGCCACAGTCATGTTCAAAAGTCTCGGTTTGATGCATGAGGATCCTCATTTTGGTTTAGGTTCCAACTTGGATCTTGGAGAATCTCAGAGTGATGTCAGTGAAGGTGAGGTTGGTGGATAAACGGCTATAGCCGCAACACCAGCAATAAATCCTATAGCGAAGAAATGCGTCTCTGAAACACATGTGAGCTTGCAGCCTGATGGCTTCATGCAAAAAAAAAAAAAAAAAAAAAAAACCGAAAGCAACAGGCACCAGCCATAACACTGGGCACAACGTGCTGCTAGAAAGACTCGCAAATACAAATGATGAACGAATCCGTCAATCCGTCAGCGAAAATTAAACATATTAGGAAATCGAGATCTATTTACCTAAAATATGTCAGGTTCGCTGCTGGAATTCTCTCTCCAATCTAGAAAATGAGACTAATTTCTAAGGGACTGATGCTGAATTTTTGAAAAGAGTTGATGACATACTTAATTCATAGCTAAACCCAATTCGATCGTTAGAGATAGTAGAGGTTTGTCCCATCAGGCAAATTTCGCGCTCTTTTGGGCAGGTTATTTGAACTCCACGAAATATGTGATCAAATCCAATATGGATATAAGGTGGATCTTGATCTAGGAGAGGCTCCTTTGGATTGTGCGATGGCTGAAGAATGTGCGATGGCCGCATTATACGATGCCTGAAGAATGTGCGATGGCCGCATTATACGATGGCTGAAGAATGTGCGATGACCGCATTATGCGATGGCTGGTTCCTACCGATGGCTGGGGCCTCTCATATTATGCAATAGCTAGAGCTCCTTCGGATTCTGCGGTGGTAGGAACCCCTTCGAATTGCGCGACGGCTTACGCCCATCCGGATTTCGCGACGTCTAAGGCCGTTCCAATTGTGCGATGACTGAAACGCCTTCCGATTGCGCAATGTCTGATTACCCTTCGGATTGCCCAATGGCTGAAGGTCCGTTGGATTGATCGATGGCCGAGGATCCCTCGGATTGTGAGATGGACATGTAGGAATACACATTGGCTGATCAGATATTCAATGTGACCCCATGCATATTCCTATAGAATGACGTCGAGGGCGTGGTCGTTGTTGAGCTCGATCGGGATCCGATACTTTGAGCGAATTCGTAATTTATCCTGCAGCATTCATCAGGGAATCTAAACTCGTTATTCGAATATAAGGGCCCAGAACAATTTTTTGAGAGTTAGAATTTGTCGACGGTGACAGATCGTCCCTCTTCGATTTGTTGAAAGTTGAAAGAATGGCACTCGGAGCTCAGCATGATGATGAAACAAAGGCGTATCACTCAAACCCACTGATCTTGAAAACGAAGGCTCACCGATCTCATCGGTAAGCCCGTAAATTTCATACACCTGAAGACGGCATGCCCAAAAGTTCCGGTCTGAACTTTAAGAATTTTTATGTAGAGGTTCAAGCGAATGTGAGATTAAATTTTGCACTTTCAAATTTAAATATAATAAATTGTAAAAGCGAAAACCGCAATTTATTGAGCAAGCAAAATATCACAAATTTTATTTATTTTTATTGTATTATTTAATTCATTTTATATCATTTTAAATTTTTAGCGCGACCAATTGAAATCTGGGTGTTTATTGCGCCTCCGCGGACGCGTCCAAGTAATAATTCTAAAACTCTCTCATGATGCTAATAACTAATTAGATGACTATCAAACCGTAGTGGCATGTGTGATATACAAATGCTACCAACACCGAAATTCATTTATTCGCTACTCTGCTCAACATCCTCCCAATATGTTTCGGTCAACTTCCCAATCCCAACTCTATACTCCCGTATCCCATGTCTGGATCCCAGTCTCTTCCACAACACCTCCGGCACGAAGGGAAGCACATCTGTAAAATCAGCTAAGGTCCAACTGATTTTTGACGGTTCTTGAACCGTAACGTTGCCGTAACGCGGGAACGAACTCGCATTTGTCACCAACGACGAGAACCTACGGATCTCCAAAAAGATGAAACTATAACGACGGCCGATCGAAGGGCTGAGCGCTTGGGTTAAATGTGCGAGAGGCCAGTGAGAGATGGAGCGGACTTCACCGACGGCGCATATGTGTCGCCCGACAATCCCGTGAAAAATTGAGGTCCGTCTGGCGGCAACATGTCTTGTTAGCAACGCGTGGGAGGCATATTAGACAGAGAACGATGGTTGGGGAGAGCGATGTGCGCTTGGTATTCGATAGGTATGGCCCGCGCATTGGTTGGAGTCAACCGACAACTTATCGTGAGGTTCTTAGAGACGTCAAGAGATTCCGATACCAGATAACAGGATTGGGGAGAGCAATCCGGAACTCCCCCCTCTCGGAGAAAACAAGGTACACGACGTAGGTCTTCGAGTTTGCTTTAGGCTCTCAATTGGCCATTTGTATCGGTACTATGTCACTGTGGTGAAAATAGGAATCACAAAACTTCAGTTAGGAACGAATCGATAAGTCGAAACACCAAGCCCGTCCGATGTTCTTTTGCCAGGCGACCACAATCATATTTCCTACCATCTCCGACTGACTACCCACCCTCCTTCCTTACGCAGTTTCTATCTCCTGCAACTGAGCCAAGTTTACGGCTGGGAGGCGGTTTACAGCTGGGCGACGATTACCCGGTGAGCGACGATATACAGGTGAGCGACGATTTACAAGTGAGCGACAATTTACCGATGAGCGACGATATTCCGGTGAGTCACGGTTTAGCTGTGAGCGTCGACTTACGATTTGTAGGTGAACGACAACTTGTGACTGGGGACGGCCTAAGGGGGCTGGCTGACGGTTAACTTGCTGGTGCTCGTTAGAGATTCCTGGTGGTAATTAGCTGGTGGGGAACAATTATGCGCAGAGATTTTATTTAGCGCCATGCTGCGACGACTTGGTTTTGGGGGAATAGGTGGAGATGGCGGCAGGGAGATAACTTGACCGACACTGTAGACGAATGCATTGCTGCTGGGCAGCAATGGACTTTGATGGGTATGGAGAATGGCACCGGAGGATGGTTAGCAACCGTGAGGTGGCTTGGCGTAGAGGGATGGTCGCCACTAAGGACGACGATGAGATAGATAGTGGAATGTAAGAATGCAGAAAGGTAGGGGACCAAACACAAGGAGTGAGTATTCGAAGCCACGGTCACATGATCTCATTTCATTGCAATTTCGCACACCTTGGTTCGCTCCGCAGGATCTCCAGTAAAGGAGGGAAGTTGTTAATACCACCTGGAAATTATCAATTAAGAAGTTCTGGCGAACACATGGAGAAATCCAAAAACTGACATTTCCAAATTACGTTGCGGGTGATATCATTGTAGAGTTCCCGGCCTCCGGTGGTAACCACTTGGAATTCGACTTGACACTACTCCCGCTCCCTTTCCAAAATAGTCACTCCAAAAAAAAACATTATAGATTTTCGCCCGATTTATTCGAATGAGTTTTGACCGCGCATTTCAAATAAAAAAGCCACGGATTTCTGTCTCAAAACATTTCTATCGCATTAAAGCAACCCCTTTAATAATTCCCAAAATCATTTTGTAAGATTTGCACACGGATGTATTTATATTTTCCTTTTTTTTTTTTTTTTTTTTTTTTTGCTCGATTTGGCCAGTAGTCTCCTTTTAAAATCTTAGCATGTTCGACTTCACTCACACCAATGCGCAAATTGAAGGGATACTACGAACATGAAGCGAGTTGTCGAAATTGATTTTTTGGTAAATATAAATATATATATATTTTTACATAAAGCTTTACATCCATCCACTCTGTTTTCTGACGGCAAAATCCCTATGCGCCTTTGCTGAGCATGTATATATGTTTGATATGTTAATTAGGACATCAAGGCAGTCAGTCGACGACGCACAGTATACAGGGTGGTAGAAGTCGCTCATTACAATATCGCAGCAAAGAAAGGAAAGAGGCACCGATTGCAACGCGAAAGAAAGGAATGTATAATCCGAAAACGATGGAAAAGAAACAATTATATTAAAATTTGCAATCCGAGCTAGAGGGGTGCGCGAGGCGATACATTATTTGATATGATATGCTATCCTTGCAAAAA
>RBNI01000546.1:0-29454 GCA_003990745.1 Jimgerdemannia flammicorona | reverse complement strand
TGAGGAATCGTGAAACTGATTGGATGTTGATATCTAATTCTCCTCCTCCGATTTTCATCTCATGACCCCACCCGCAGCTCCCACCAACCTCGCCACCAAACCGATGGAATCCGCCAACATCACGGACCTCCATCTCCGCCTCCAGCACCGAATCGCCGAGCTCCGCGCGAAGCGACACGCGTCCTCGGGCGATGCTGCAAGCAAGGCTCCTTCGCGAGACGCCATCCTCGAAATGCGGCTAAAGCACAAGGAGAAGCGGAAGCAGATGAAGGAGAAGCGGAAGCAGAAGGAGAAGCACGCGCGCGTCCAGTCCGAGGAGATCGTCAAGGGCGCCGCAGGGGCCGCCCAGCAGCACAAAGCCAACGGCGTGACGGGGCCGTCGCCGGCGTCGATTAAGGAGGATGGTGAAGTACGGTTTAGTAAGGTGGAGATGGGTGAGGCGGTGCAAAAGAAGAAAGGGCCGACGGACGCCAAAGGGCAGCTAAAGAAGGCGGAGGCAAAGATGGAAAAGATGGAGAAACTGAAGGCGGAGAATAAGGAAAAGGTGCGTTCCGTTTTCACGCGTTATTTTTGTTTTCTGTCGTGTTTCACCTTTGCTCTTCCTCCCAACTAAACCGAACACGTCCGCAGGCCGAGACTCTCGCGGAGAAGGAGACATGGAAGAAGGCCTTGGCAATGGCCTCAGGCGAGAAGGTGCGGGACGACGTCAAACTGCTCAAGAAGACGGTGAAGCGCGAGGAGAAGATCAAGAAGCGGAGCGAGAAGGCATGGACGGAGCGCAAGGACACCGTGCAGAAGCAGCAGGCCCACAAGCAGAAGAAGCGCCAAGATAACATCCAAGCGAGGATCGAACAGAAAAAGGATAAGGGGGGCAAGGGGAAGAAGGTTTGTTCTTTATTTGTATTTGGTATCGGCGGGTAATTGGCATCTGCCAATTCTTTATTTCGGCCCACGATACTGATGGCGCCTACATGATTCCTCGAAACTGCAGCCTAAGGCAAGACCCGGTTTCGAGGGTGGCAAACCAAAAAAATCAAAGAAATAATCCATCGATGGATTTCGGCATTAGAAGCGTGGGTGCTTGCGAGCCGGGATTGGAGGAGCTCGTATCATTGTATGGTTCATTATTATATTGCCCATCCTCTCGTTCGTTTTTGCTTCTCATCTTGTTCCTGGTGTCATGAACATTTTCAAAGCATCAATGCACGTGCAAAGCGTTGGTTTTGCGTCCGATTTACTTGTTCCATGGAGAGTGCAGGTAGTTAGAGTAATAATAAAACATCTGTTTTCGTGTCCTTGCTACGATCGTTGTTAAATAATCGCCGTATGACCCGCTTGTTGTCTATTTGTTTTCACGTGCAAAAAGACGAGCATCTCACTCCTGCGATATCATCCGCTCCGCGGTAACGATCAGGTCGGGTTTGCGGTCTGTCTCGTTCGTCGGGATCCGATCAGCCTCGAGTACCTGCATCTCGAGAGCGAGCGCGACTATCAAAAGATGATTGGAGAAAACAAAGGGGAAATCAGGAGTCTGAACATAGGATCTTTTTACGCCTGCATAGAACACGCGAACTTACCTGTTTTGGGTTGCGACCTTCCTGCCGCGCGCGCCCACTCCTCGCATTTTGCCAGATAGCGATCGTAGTAGCTGTGAAGGGAGGGACGGGTAAGAAGCCGACTGGCATCAATGATGGGGGGGACGTTTGCCTGCATACTGGACCCTGGTTTACCCCTTACCCCTTGCCATGCCCCAGCCTGTTCCCCGTAGTATCGAACGCGAGGCCTGGAACAGCATATTAAGGTGACTTGGGATCAGCGATGCGGAAGACAAATTGTCAAGAAAATCGTGGTCATTGCTCGTGCACGAAACCTACCGGGCATGATTATCAGGTCCAACCCTTCCTTATCTAGGGCTTTATGATAAAGAAAAGATCACACGTGTTACTCGATCGTGGGTATACATTGATACCAAAGTTGAACGGTCGATCCACTCTCGCCATTCCATCGCCCCTACCATTGTCCCGCGCCTGCTCGTGCGACGGTTCCGGGATGTTCCACCGGTTGACGGGCAGCGACAGAAAGTCCTCCCAGGACTCAAGTCGCACCATCTCCATCTCGTCCTTACCCCATCGCGGGACGTAGCACGTCTTTTCTGGTATACCGGAGCGAGGTGGAATATTCGTATAATGAAGTCACTTATCAGTGGTAAACGAATAATGTGCGGCAGGATTGGATGCGGTCCGAAGCGAAGGATAGATGATATACACGAGAGACGAAGTCGAGGCAGACATACGTACTCTTTTGGAACAGGTCCTGAATAATCGCCCTAGTGACAATCTCCCCCGACATGCTGATAAAAATGCTCACGTTTCGACTCTTCTGATACTCGTTCAGCGCGAGCAGCTTTTCCGTAACGACTTTAGCTGCAATAATGGACGAGTCGCGTCAATCCTGTGCTTGCGGCACGAACGACAAAGCATGCAAGCGGAGTAAGTACATTCGCGATCGACAACATCCGCAGTGAGGGTGCTGAGCTTGGCACTCATTTCCTTGCGGAGGGACTTCTTGAGAGCGCGGACGGTTTGGTTCATGGTAGTATTGGATGACTAGGGTATGTATATATGCACACTAGCAATGTAACAAACCAAATTCCTGAAGATTTTGTGGCTTGGAAATCGCGTAATGTTACTTTATTAATCTATAAGGTCTCCAAGAACCTCTTCATGCCGATCAACTCCTGTACATCGTCCTCATGCGAAAGGCCGTGATTCTTGTACAATACCAGAGTCGCTCTAATGGTAGCAAGAGCCTCCTGCAGTCTTTGACTGTTTCCAGAAATGCGAAAGGAACCAATATAAACAACCCAGTAAAACAAGCGATGGGTGTGACCAAAAGATGCAAGAACAGTTGAAACGTACCTGTTGAACAGTAGCGTGCATAACTTGAACATCTCCCGCGCGAGCTCGGGGCTCTGTGAGCCGAATCTCGCGCGGACGACGTCGATGGATTTGCGACAGTACGAGACCGACTCACAGAAATTCCCTGCAGAGCAAAGATGTTTCAAAGCGTTAACCTGGCGTTTAGAATATGGCCTGACGCTAACTCATGAAATCCATACGCAAAGCAGAGTGACCAACCTTTACGGGCATAAAGCTCCGCAAGTCGATCGTACGTCGCCCCCAAGACGTGCGCGTCTGCACAATAGAGTTGCTGCTGAATATCAAGACACTTGCGCACAGAATCGATGTTTCCCGATTGTAGGAGACGGTTTGCTTGTGTTTCAGACTGGAAAGTTTGTCGATGAGTTTGTTCAGTTGTGGTTTGTAACGATTCCCATAACGGGTGGATCTGGTACTTACTTTAACTCGTCTGGTGAGATCCACGGGTAATCTACATGCTGGACAGGTTTCATCCGTGGCCGATAGCTTACCTTCGGGACACATGGTTGGGCACTTGTAGAACCTGTCCAGCCCATTGGAAAGGCTGCTTTCAAGCGCGCATGTGATGTGAGCAAAAATTCAGGAGCAAATCCACATAACATATATGACATATACAACATGGCAAACGGTAGAGTAGAGAATTCATAAAGTACAGGCCGATATACCTTTCCCTACACGCCTCACACCCACAGTCGAAGAGATATTTCTCCCTCAACACCCGTCTCCTCTCCTCGGCATCCATCCTGCCAACCTGCGGCCCGTAACTCATACATATCGGTTCCCCCACCCGTCCAACCTCTCTCGTCATCACCACCACCAGCTCCCTCGGATCAATGTCGACCCTTCCCTCTTCCTTACGGGTACCGAATACGACCATGGCGTTCGGCCAACACGCATGGTTCAGCAGGCTCGCGCCGAGGTACACACCCGTCCCGAGCACGACCTCCCGCCGTTCCTCCATTCCACCCGCCGCGGCGTGGAGCGTGCACTTGATTCCGAAGCCGTTGCAGCGCAGCTGCGCTTGGATCTTGACAAGCGTCGGTTCAATCGAGGACGGGAGGCAGAAGGTCGCCGTCAGGAGGATGGCCGTGGTGAGATAAGTAAGGATGGTGTTGGGGGAGTGAAAGGCGAGGTTGTGAATCAGGTTGGGGATGCCTGGTTGATTGGCGTATACATGCATGGTGAGATGATTTGATTGATGGTTACTTTAATTTTTTTTGCTGCGTGTAAAATGAAACGATTACAAATGTATCAGGCTCTGCATACTAACCCTGTATCGCGTCGCCGATATCTCCTGGTGTCTCGCCCTGCATCAACTCCTCGACATCACTCGCAGTCTCTTTGGACTGTGCGAGTCTCAAATAAGCCTTCAAACATAGCCAGCCGTCCTCGCCAACCAATTCCACCAAGCCATCAAATCCGCAGAAGAACGCGTGATTGTCACCCGCCCAAGCCGATAGCTCACATTCCCGAGAGCAATAAACCAGAGAGCATCCTCTACACTGGAATCGCGTTCCAATTACGATTTTGCGAAAGCACGTGTCGCAGAACTGTCCCTGGTACCTCTCGTGAAGTAAGCTAGCGAACGGCAGCTCGTGAAGAACGACAGAACCGGAAGGAGCAGGGCGCGTCGCTTCCAAATGCCGACCTTCCATTGATTTAGATTCTCTCACTCTTGCAAAGCTCGCGAGTTGGACATCAAGAGAATCGCTGGTAGATCGGCATGAACAAGGTGGGCCAACGTGAGCAGGGCTCAGTTTTCTTCGGAGACGTATCAGCCTGTTCTGGAAGACAGGTTTCTCCAGGACCCGATGACGAAGGAAATCTCTTTCTTCCAAAGACAGCGCATGATTGTAGCCTTTATAGTGGGTGTGGAACCATTGCTCAGCGAATTCGGGCGTGGTGAAGTGGGTGGATGTGGACATTTTAGATTTGGAAAGAGGGTGCCACCCTTTAACCGTCACACTCAAATGATTACGTACCGCATCACCTTATCCATCCAATTTCATCCTTGCTCCCCTTCGACCTTTGCTTGCCATCCAACATGGTAGACGTTGCCTCTTCTCCGTCCTTCGATAGCATATACAACACCGAACAGAGCCTGTTCTTGACTTATGTCACCAAGACCCTCCGATCTCGCCTTGACCGACTCGCGCCGGACCAAGTTATTCGCGTCCTCGAGGTCGGTTGTGGCCCTGCGTACTTCGCACCACTGCTGAGCCGCGAGCTACAGGGGAAAGCGCGCATCGTAGGGATCGATCCGAGTACCGATGACATTAATGCCGCGTTAGAGAGAAGGAAAGATGTTCAAGATGACAATGTTGAGCTTCGGGTATCTGAGTTCCTGGAGTTTGAAGATCAAGAGAAGTTCGACGTCATACTCTTTACCAAATCCCTTCATCACATCTCGCCGTTGGACAAAGTATGTGGATCCTTTCCGTTATTCATCACTCTCGTGATTTTACATCTTTCTTTTTACTCATGTCCGCCATCCTGTCACATGCAACCTAGGCCGTCGAGCACGCCAACTACCTCCTCGCCCCCTCTGGCACGATGATCGTCGAGGAATTGGACTTCAACATCGTGACGGAGGCCACTATGAGTTGGCTCTTCGACCGCGTCGACCTAATCTCCAGCGCTGGTCTACTCCGGCCGAGCGAGATCAAGAACGCCAACCATCACGCTAACCATCACGCCAACCATCACGCAAACCATCACGCCAACCATAACTTCAAGACCGGCCAATTCCTCAATCGGACCCTCCCCGTGTTGCAACGGTGGCCAGACTTCCCATCGCTCTCGGAACGGATGACGTTGATAACCGCCATCTCCAGGGTGTTTGGAGAGGCCAATGTCAGTGTCACGGGGGCGGCGTTCCTTTACCATTTTTTCTTGAAAGCTGGGTAAGTTGTTTTCCTAGGATGGTCTTTCTGCAATATAACGTACGATTCCTGATTCTTCAAATCCAAATTTTGAGGTTAGTCTGGAAGATAGCTCCGCTGGTGCTCAAACCTTATCCATTTTTATGGAGCAAGAAGTCCGAGCGATTAACTCATCATCGATTATTCCGCTCGGTTTCCACGTTGTCGCTGAAAAACGCCAATAAACATACCCACAATGGCAGACGCAAACATATCATAATATTTAGACCCTTTCCAATGACAGACGTGCATTGTTTGAGACTCACTTGACCACTTTTATATAATTATCAAGAGACCTTCTGTTTATATCTCCGCGTGCTACAAAAGAACCCCGCGCTGTCTCCCCTAAAATTGTTCGAGCTACAACCACTCACAGAAGGGGGTGGGTAGAAAGGCCTTGTTTCCGGAACGGGGCTCATGCATAACCTCAAGATCAGTTGTTTGTTGATATCTTGTGTTTGATCCCCATTTTATTCTGCTTATTAGGTCAGCGAATTTGGTCATAGGCATCCTCTTCCTGGTATACCCCTGACCGCAAAGCAAATTGACAGCAAAAAAAAGATCGTCAAGGGTTCGTTCACCTGACAGTCGGTCAGGAAGAAACGTGTTGTTCAAAAAACTCCTCGGGACGGCACCTGAAGGTACTGTTCCGTCAGAAAGCACGGGAGACAACAGGAATCAACAAGACCGCAAAGTGCGCACTTTGACACCATAGTTGTAGGGTGCAGCACGTCCTCTCGTCTCGTGGTTACGTCTACGCCCGTAAAAAACCAGCGTAACGTTAGCGAGCCAATCAACGGCCGCAGAGGATTCCAGTTCTTCTCTCGCTGTGCCATTTCCGGGCCAGCGGGCCTACGATCCCCCAACAAACCCCGCGTTTATATAAAGGGCCCACGATCATGAAACTGTTTTCACAATTTCCGGGAACCCCAAACACGAACCACACGAACCACACGAACCACTCACCATGGCCACCTTCGAAAGACCTCCTGACGTCATGGCTCTTTGCTCACCAACCGTCGGTGGTGACCTCGCCATCGACTTGCCGCCCGAGCTGATGCACAGGCTGTCCGACTTGTGTGTGGAGCAGATTCACGAAACGTCGCTCCGTGTTCATTGCTTCTATTTGGTAAATATTTCTGACGAATTTTTTGAGGGAAGTTGTTAGCTCATATAACACCATCTCACCAAGTGTATACGAATCCAACCTGATATTGCTATGAAACTGCGCCAACCTCATTGTTTTTGCTGTGCCATCCTGCATCACAAACCTTACTTCATGACGACCTTTGTGGCAAACCTCCAATAAAACAAAAACACAAAAACAAAAACGAAACAAATATATATGTCACTGACGCCCAATATCCGCAGCTCCAAATCCTCGCCAAAGAATGGCTCGCCGGTATTGACTCAACGACCTGCTCGCCCTCCTCGGTCTACGACGTCATCGCTGCCCACTGCCAGACGCTCTGGCACCGCTTCGACGACGACGGCAGCGGCGCCAAGGTCTCGCCGACCGCTCTCCTCGCCACCTTCCGGCGCGAGATCCTTCGGCTCCGCGTCGACGTCTTTCTGAGACGGTGCTTCCGCGCCAACCGCGAAGTCATGGAGGGCACCATCACCGACGCCCAGGCGTCGCTAGTCTCGCGTGAGCTTTCCGACGTGGCCGACGAGCTACGTCAGTGCATACGGACCCTCCTACCCGAGCATGAACAAGGCGAGCTGCTGCAACCCGTCAAGATTTGTATTAAGGCCAATGTCCTGCTATTCGGAATGGATAGCCTTTGTCTATGAACATGGGTTTCTGGGGTCGTGACTGTAGACTCCGATAATTTATCGAACTGTGCTGGTCGTAAAAACTTTTTTTTTTGTAAATTCGTTTCATTTACCATTTGTAAAATAGTTTCTTATAATAAAGTTCAAGTGCTAAGTTCTCACAGCACATAATAAGACCTTCATTATCCTTCTTTGACATTGCGGTTGACAATTATATATGCCGTTGTAAGCATGCAGTCGTTAAACGCACGAAATCATATAAAATGTCAACGATTGTATATTGCCAAAACATGTTTTGTGATATTATGATTGTACAATTGAAACGCAAACTTCAACCCAACGTGTAGGTTTTACAGGGCAAGATGGCATTCCCCCCGCCGCAACGCGTATGTCCTTCCCAACCGCGGTGATATTTACAAAAAAAAAAAAAAAAAAAAAAACCGAAACAAAGGAAGCATGGAAATGACAAGTACGCGTAAGGATACGATAGCCATCTTACCGCCACTGTTCTGAGCAGGGTACTTGAAATGTCCACAACCATTTGCGATATTTACTTGAGAAACAAACTCCAGTCCCCCGCCTGCAAATTCTATCCATGTCGAATCTAACCCCTGCCTCTGCCCCTGCCGCGACCACCGCGACCACCACGTCCCATGCCACGCCCGCGGCCCCTGCCAACATTTGCTAGAAGATGTAATGAATTTTCAAAGCGAAATGGATATTAGCAATCATTGTGAGATGATGCACCTGTAAGCTACGTAGAATTGGGGGCACCGTGAACAAAACTGTGTACGAACCATCCTTCTTCTTGGCCTTGGCCTTCGGCGAGTCATCCAGTAGCAGGGTATCTAGCGGTAGGCTATCGGGTAGGATGTAATACCGAATGTTATTGCCACGAATGCTTAGTGTGTCGAGGTTGACAGGGTCCTTGTTCTTGACCGTCATCTTGACGGTCTTGAGGTGCGTGTTCATGCTCATGTCGACGCCTGGAAGAACGCGTTTAGAACCAGTGAGCGCTCATTCGCGTGATCGAGTTTACAAAGCTAGTGAAAAGAAGCCCCGGAAACGTAAACAGGAGGGCGTACCAGTGATGGTGCCGTGCACGATGGTACCATTCTTCAGCTCAATAGTGACAGTTTCATTTGTCAGCTTCATCAAAAACCTGTAAATAGGAAGATGCAAGGCGAGAACAGGAATATCGTGAGTCTATTCTGCCGTATCAAAGCTGATTTAAGCAACGGTCGCTATAAGGATTGGATGCTAGCGAATCGAATGTGATTCCCAACAAGGTGAATCGGGTGTTGTTGCCACCCGCGCTCCCTCCTCCCTCCTCAGAAACAGTCCTGTAAAAGAGGCGAACCTGACGAGCTTCATGTTGAACTAGAATTGCTGGTTTCGCGCAAGGATAGATGGGTGGTGGATGGCTGTGGACGATGGCACGGATGAATGGTTGCGGCGCGGATGGATGCGTGTTTTACTTCGACGCGTTGTTGGGAGGTGTATGTGGCGATTGTTTTGGGGGTTCGGATGATGACGTCACAAATATACTTACTGCACGTGACTCCAACGACGGGTTGCTGATGTACATTTTTTAGACACACAAGAGAAGAGACATTATACTTAATGAAGAGAACTTTCAACATATCTAGAATTACATTGAAAGAAAGAAATATAAGCTCATTTATAATTTATTTATAAATAGTAATATTTATTAAAAGATAAAGATATTCGTTTTAAATTCATATAAACAAAACAAAAAACAAAAAACAATATAAAAACAACAGATATCAGAACTAAATATAATTATACAACTGTCTTTTCAAGAGTATTCTTCAAGTTTAATATCTCTGTAAGTATAAATAGTTTATAATTCTTACAGATATAAGAGAATGACGACCTGATATTCATTGAAATACATCAATAATAAATATGTTATGATTATAAGAACATCCGAAATCTACCAGCGCAACCTCGACAAAAATCTGTGTTGCGAAAACTCGCGAGAATTGCCTAGCTCTCACCCTGAGAGAATAATGAAAGCAGTCTCGTGAAGCCGTGATCACCCCCAGCAGTGCATGTGTATGTCCAAAGCGGACATTAGACATTAAGACATTATTTTTTGGGTAGCGTAATAGTAGACAATAGATTCTGTGACGAGAGATTTTACTCTTTCAATTCATTCTGCATCCAGACCCATCAAATCATACCCATCAACGTACTAGCCAAAGCCAAACAGACCAAATACGACTCCATATTTCTACATACTATCAACACCCACATTAGTGACCTTCATAAATCGCGACCCTATACCATATAGATAATCCAAACACTCAGCCCCGCTTAACATGTGCCTTAAGCAAATCCACAAAAATACGACGGAAATCCGGAACGTTGGTAAAACCTGCAATTAGTATTCCGGGAGTAAGGTATGTAGAAACCACCACGATCAGTTGAAGAGATAACGAGGTACGATGGGGTGTGGGGGATGGTGGATTGCTGACTCGCAACACGGTAGAGAGAAAGAAAAATCGCAACGTACTTGAGAAGTAGTTCACGTCCACAACATAGTGGCGCCGCGTCCTAGACTCGATGATTACATCGAAACCCAAAAACGTTAAGCCCTGGAGGGTGAGCGCATATCTTTAGCTTTCATCTCGTAAACCACAATGGTCTATCAGGGAAACAACCATCACACACGACGACACTTTACAAAGCATAGCTAACGTAACCGCAACCCACCAAACACTTTTGAATCCTCTTCGCGATCTTCTCCACACGACCGCGGTCCAGCTCGGATTCCTTCCGTGCGAGGAAAGCATCGTCGACGGTCGTGAGGAAGGCCGAGAGCCACTGATCTGTCTCAGGAGCGGCAGTCGTGGATGTGCTGCCCGCGCGGTCCGTAAAGGTCTTGGGTATTTTTTGGCTGTCGAAGTATATGGGCTTGGCTGTTGCGGGACGGGATATAAATGTGAGGCATGGTAGGAACAGATGATAGCACTTCAATCAGTCCTTACATGCCTCCCTCACCTCCCTCCACGTTTCTTAACGAGGGTCTCGTCATGATAGAGACGTGATCTCCCAACACGTAGACCTTGAATATGATGCCGTCGTGGTCGACAAATTGCTGCAATATCACGGGGTCGTCGATCTCCACGCGATCAGGGGAACCGGGTGAGAAGTGGCTGAGAGAGGAGACCAGGACCATCTGATGCGACAGTTCAGACGAGCAGGCTGCGAGACGTTTGCAGATCACCTAGGAGGATCGTGGTCAGTGGTGTGAGTTCGAAAAAACTTGAGAGGTCGACACGGAGAAAAGAAGTCCTTTCTTGGATTGAAAGAGTGAACGTACAGGGAAAGGAGGCACGTTCATATCATCCGTCAATGGCACCAACGACGACGGCAGAGATAAATTTGCAGGGACATAAAAAAGTGGCTCTAGACGCGGCAGCCAAAGCAAATGAAATGGAAAAAAAAAAAAAAAAACCTTCAGTACTGAGATTTCCAACGCCTTTATAGAATTTCGTGTGGTTGGATCAGCCAATCTATCTCACCTCCGGCCTCCTCCGCTTGCGGATCGTCTGCTTCCTTGCCCGAGCGGCAATCTTCTAACACACCCAACGTTTCCGCACGGTTTAGGAGTCTATCAATGTTACGCAAAGGGTCTAGAATTGTGACCTCCGGATGGGCATTTGTGAAACTCTGCGAAAGAGAAGATGTATAATGAAAGAGTAATTGTCGGTTTTCGGATGTCCCTTGTATCAATCGCAGGCGAAGTGAGGTCAAATCAAACCACTTTTCTTTGTTCTTTCCTTCAAACCTCTTCCTACCAAAGAAATTCACCCACCAGAAAATTGTCGAGCTGGGCCTTCGCTGCCACGTTTCCGCGCTTCGCCAACTCCATAAGATCCGTGACCTTATGGACAATAATATCGAACGGGCCCTGTTCCGCCACGGGAAGCGTAAGGTCGATGGGCACCAGATCGACGCCGCGCTCTCTGGTGGGTGAAGTTTCGTAAGCACTTTCTACACGAAGGACCGCACAGCAACTACAGGAGAGATATTTCACGAAGTATATTACTTTGCATATTCCGGAAGACCAATGAAACCGGAGGATTTGAGCTTCTTCTGCAGAAAAACGAAACCGACTTTCGAATGTGTCATTGTCGGTGGGGACTGGTGGCATTTGCGAGAGCCAAGAGTCCAATTTATATTGGGGGTGGTAAGCCACCGTGACTGTCTACGCCAATGAAAAGGGGGAAACTGGAATACGCGGATGTGAATGACCTCATTTTCACCTTACCCGCCATTCTATACATACATCTCAGACTTGCATTTTTCATTTGAATAGGCATTTTTAATTCGTTTTGCCACTTGGATGATTCAAAGAAACAAAAATGTCTTGATTATATATTATACAAATCTCGGAAATTAGTGACAATAAGAAACGAAATGGTACGGGAGGCAACAGACAAGGGAGATCGCAACCTCTATCATATTATATACAACGGCGCCCACCACCACCACATGCACTCTTCTATCTAGACCACCTCACACAACTCTCTAATGCTTCAACTCAGACACGTACGCGTGCTCAAGCGCCTGATCCAAGTCCTTCATCAGATCCTCCACGTTCTCAATCCCAACGCTGAAACGCACGAGGGTGTCGGTGATGCCAAGCAACGCGCGATCCTCTGTACTGATGGAGCCATGGGTCATGACGGCTGGGACCTCGATGAGGGACTCGACGCCGCCGAGAGACTCGGCCAAGGTGATGTACTGCAGTTGGCTCAGGAAAGCGTTGACGTTGGCCAGCGTGCCCTTCATCCGGAACGAGAGCATTCCGCCGAAGCCTTTCTGCTGACGCTGCGCGAGTTCATGTTGTGGGTGCGAAGGGAGGCCGGGGTAAATCACCTCGTTGATGTACCGGTGCTTCTCGAGGAAGCGGGCGATCGTCATGGCGTTTGATGCGTGTGCCTTCATGCGGACTTCGAGGGTCATGAGACCGCGTCTGTGTAATAGACGGGAATTGTTGTTAATGACGTCATAAAGAATACCTTGTAAACAATGAAATACGCGCAAAAAAGGTACACACCTTGCCAAGTAGCAGTCGAAGGGGGATGGCACGGCGCCGAACGAGTTCTGCATGAACTTAAGCTTGTTGTAGAAGTCCTCGTTGTTGGTGACGGCGATGCCCATCACGACATCGGAATGACCGTTGATGTACTTCGTAACGGAATGAATGACGACATCCGCGCCGAGCTCGAGCGGGTTCTGGAAGTACGGACTCAAGAAGGTGTTGTCGACGACGAGCATGGCGCCGTGGTTGTGAACACGCTTGGCGATGGCGCGGATGTCGACGAGGCGGAGAGTGGGGTTGGTAGGGGTTTCAATCCAGACGAGCTTTGTGTTGGGCTTAAAGTAGCGCTCGATGTTATTCGGATCGTACATATCTACAAAGTCCGTGCTGATGCCGAACTGACTGGCCACCTTGGTGAAGTAGCGGTAGGTACCGCCGTACACGTCGTTCACGGAGATCACGTGCGAGTCCGCACCGAGCGATTGCACAATACTCGCTGTTGTCGCCGAGCCGGAGCTGAAGGCAAGGCCGTACTTGCCCTTCTCGAGCGCAGCGACGGCCTTCTCGAAGACTTGACGGGTGGGATTGCCCGAGCGGGAGTAGTCGAAGCCCTGGTGTAAGAGGTAGTAGATTCTACGTTAGCATATACTGTAATGGGCAGGTTGCTACACCGCATCTTTTTCACTTCCGTATTGATATTTTGCCCTAGAACTAGGATGTGATGCTTACCAAATGCTCGCCAGCAGCAGGCTGCTTGAACGTCGTGGACAGAGATATAGGCGGAATAACGGCGCCTGTGACCTTGTCGGGCTCCTGCCCGGCGTGAACGGCACGAGTACTGAAGCCGACCTCGGAATGATTGGTGTGCTCAGTGCTGCTGTTTCCCTTTGCCATTATTGCTCGTGTTTTGTGTTGTAGATGTTAAAAGTGATGAATGGGGATGTGGGGTGTGCTACTGTACAGTTAAGTTGAGATGAAGATAAGAGGACTGGCGGGACATTTCTCTATCTTTATAGCCAGAATTTAGATTGTTGTCGAAAGAGTGGATTTGTAATTTACTAGGCTGATAGACATGTCAGTGGCCAAAAACAGTTCGAATCTCGGTTTCACTTATTCACGCGATTGAGTAAATCCACCATTGGACACGGTATGTAACTTTCCCACGGCTTCTGTCCAATCGTGTGTACGGAATTGCATGCAATCGATCGCGCCATCCAGGCCCACTGCTTACACCTATCAAATCCATCAACCGCGTATCAAGGAAAATACTACAGAGCACGCAGCCGAGATGTTGGTGCCGCTAGCAAGAGGTAAGGGTTGGCGCATCCCTAAGTAGCATAGACGCTGAGTCGCCGCTTTTTGTACGATAGGGGGGTCATGCTTAGAAATGCTTTTTTTGGTTCGGAGATTAGACTTGCGTCATTTTGAAAATATGGCGTCATTCCCGATTCCAGGAATCGGACCACACGTGCGATTGCTGATCCATCTGTTCATCTGTCAAGGGGGGCGGGGGCTTATAAATTAATGGAAACTGAAAATAGAACACAGATTTGTTTTTAGGTTTAAGACTTGTTTTATTATTTTGTATTTTTATCCAAAAAGTTCATAGGTTTGGGGGGTTTGAATTATTATTTTGGCTGCCCAGTACCAGATTTAGCAGTATGTTGTCTTTCTTATTCAATCTAGAAAGAATGTAGAACCGCTACAGATTTTGGCTCAAGAATTGTATTTTCGCGTTCTTCTTGACGCCGCTCGGTGTGATAGCTTCAGCAGTTATTTCTGTGCAGCCAAATCTCATATTGAACTGCATCGATTTCGTATCATCGACAAGACCGTCGCGAGTGGGGAGATGCACCACCAAAGTGGCGGCTAATTTCATGGAAGGAGCCATATAGGTGTCGCCAATACGATCGGTGGTGTACAGCGAAAATGTAACATCGTTTTGAGTACTTTTGTAAGGGAAGAACCTACGAAAATGTTGGTTGTGGAGGCATTAGTACCGAAAAAATTAACACTTAGGCCACGGAATAAATCCATTATCTCAATACACACTCATTGGAAATTAGATCGTCGATTCCAATTCGTTGTCCTTTAGTGACGACAGTATAGAATCCATTGTATGCTTCATATCTAAACTTTTCCTGATATTTGAATATTGCAACGACACCGATTAGAGCTTTTAAGCCGCATTGCCGGTAAGAGCCACACCAAAATAAATAAAAAATGCAAACCTCATTCCAAAACCTTGCTGCTTCGCCTAGCGGATTATCAGATTTCCAGGGTCTGATGACCTTCACCCCATAAGTAAGCCGTGCGCAGCGAGCGCCAATGAATCTATAACAAACATGGCCAGCATTATTGGGCTATCACTCATCGATGAAAATTTTATATTCGGCCACGCACACACATACGTACCTCGGATTCAGTCCGCACAACACCGCCCCTTTCACAACGGCACTACCCGGGTCAGATGGCCTAAACATGTTTTCCACACGATTTTCAAATCTTTCTTTGGCGCGCATCCACAAGTACTCGCTGGCCGAGAATCCTCCAACGAAGAACATCTTGTTAATTTTCGCTTCACGTTTCTGCATATCGAGTATTCTTTCGCTTCTCTCCAGCTGGGTTTCGATAAGATTCAGTGTTTTGTTGATCGTTGGATCGAACATATTCAGCATGTCTGTCAGCGTCAGCACCAATTCACCTTGGGTTTCTTCATTGTACCTTGAATTCATAAGGTCAACAAGGCTTTTTGGAATTGCGAGCCGTTTTTCAGGAATTCTTTTAGGAAAACTAGGCTTTCCCTTAAATTGGCGCTAAAATAAAATAAAAAGCATTTAGATCCAGATTTAATCCCATGTAAACTATCGCATAACAATCGAAGTTTCGGAGTTACCTTCAGTTCTTCCCACTGCTTCATTAGTCTCGACCACTCTGAAGGCTCTGTGGCTTGTAATTTTCTCACGGCAAAGGATCCACACTTGCACTTGACAAATTCGATAAAACTCATATCAATGAAAGTTGATCCACATAAAGCACCATCACCATCGATTATTTCGCGCAATGACTCGATTCCCGTGCTATCGTCTCGAAAAACTTCATGTATGGTCTGCAGGAACCCCCAAATAAAAAATAATAAATACTCCCGTGACTGGATTGACCAAATTGCGATAAAGAACTGCTTACTAGATCGACTGTTCCACCCCCCGCGTCGACGACAATAAATGTGTCTCCTGGCTTCAACATATTTTGCCCTGATTTTTCGCAGCACCACATCGCAGCAGCTTCCGGCTCCAAGACAATTTTGAGTCGGTTTTCGTCATTCTCGGCTTCTTTCGAAAGCTGTAACATGGAAAAACATAAGATCGGTCAGATCTTGCTCGATTACTGCCTTGAGAGATGGATAATTTAAGCCCAAGTACTCACCATACCCGCCTTAACCGCGGCTTTCCTCATCTGCTGCTTCGCGCGTTCAGTCCACATAGCTGGCACGGTGAGGTACCACACAACATTATCCTTAGTTAATAAATTCCCGTATGTCACGTCAAGTTCGTCAAGGAACTGTGCATGTAGACAACGCAAGTAATCCGCAACGACGCCCACAGCAGTCTTGTCAGGCGGGAGAGGAATATCGTTTGGAGCGACTGATTCATCAAGGCGCAGCTTGAACCGATTGCAATAATAGAGCCGGCCGGGTTCGTCGAGTTCTCTTTTGTCTATATTGTAATTCCTCATTGCTGTAAATCACGCCAATTGATAATAAGCGGGGGAGTTAACTCGAAAGTAGTATCGCCAAACTTAGGTCAATGAAGGACACAGCTTGAAGTTTGTTACCTGTGTAGCCCCAACATTCAACGCGTTCTCTGTCATTTGCTATCTGCGAGTCATATTGATACAGGATTGCCGTGAGGTTTTTGCTATATGGTACCGGTTGGTCGTCCCAGTCGTAGTAGGCATGAACAACTTTATCATCGACATGAGCCTGCGACGATTGTAATAAGTAGAGTATATGCCAGGCATTGGTAAAGATATATATATATCATAAGAGAGAAGCCATTGGGAACAAAAATATATGTAGCTAAGCTCACCGATGCAAAGCCCGAGTGAGATGTGCCGAAATCGATGGCGGCAATCACTCTGGTTTCAGGACCAAACGGCAGAGTTACACCTTGATGTTGTGAAGGGGGGGCCAAATGACGTTTTGAAGGGGAACCCAAAGCTTTCTTCCGATCTGGTGGCATTAGATTATGTTGTGTGGAAAATGAAAGGAGACGGGCAATACAGCTATTGAAGTCGCATTTTAAAGCGAAAGGAAGTCCATTGATGAGAGCTGATTGCCATTTACATTATTAAAGGCTCTCACATTGACAACCTGTCGTGAAGTCAATGGGCGTTCTATCATCTGATTACAGATTGCGTATGATAGATTATATTTTAGCCTAAAGTCAGTTATTTGTGAAGGAACATGTGCTTGATTCTCTACTGCGAATACATCACATTCCCGACTGAAAATGCATTACTACAAAATATTACGTCTGTATAGAGGAACAAAAAACCCGGGTCAAAACACCAGACGTCAGCACAATGACAGTGGCACTGCGCCAGAAACAGCATCTATGGCATCCTCTTTAATATATGATTAAAAGGTGTTTGTTCAACAAAATTCTCCGATATATGATGCTTTACATGTACAGTTAATTAAATGAAATGCCCCAAGAAATTTGCCTTGCATACGCATGACGCCTCAAGATGTTATATAATGCAGTAAAAAAAAAAAAATTGGGTTATACTCTGTTCAAAAATGCAAGTATCTGCGCACAACACAACTGACCCCATATCAGGCACCATGAATCCCCAGGCCAAGAGGGCTTCCGATGCACCTACACTAAACGGGCCATTTTTACAATACAAAAGCGAAAACTCTGCCAGAGACACCAGCAAAAATGGGATTTCCGAAGCACCAAGGCACGCTTCTCCTATTGCACTAGACGATACGCAACATCATGACGCTCACCAAGCAACATCACTACCACATGTCAAAGTACATCGCAGGCTATTCGCCGACTACGGGCTCAGGTCTCGAACGGAAGTTATTACCTCGTCAATGCAAAATCCTGCCCCGCACCAACAGCGTGACGAACCAAACTCTGCAAATATCAAGCGCGAAGAGTTTGACGATTGCTTAGGCGCATTACTACGAACCTTCGACGAAAAATTTCAGAGGCAGAAAAATATCGAAAACCAAACCCAACACAAGCTGCAAGTTCGAAGACTCTTGCCAAAAATCCAAAAATTGAACAACCAGGTTTCCGTTCTCACCCAAGAAAAAAACGCCGCAATAGAAAGTATCAACCATCTCAGCCTCGAAAATCAAACGCTCTCAGAAAAATTGGAGGAAGCAAACAAGAAGCTACTTGAATACGAAAAGCAACAGCGTTTGGAAATTAACCTTCGCGCAGGCGTCAATGCGACTGGTACGTTTTCCATGGACGGAGTCAATCCTAAAAATTTCCACACCGCCTGGTCGATGATTTACTCCACCATGCACGATATGCTGAGCCACATAGCGAAGCAGGACATCTTTGATAGCGAGTTCCCCGACAATGTATTCAGAAAGCTGGTGCGGCCGCACGTCATGGCTGAAGTCATCAAAAAACGTGACGGGGTACTCTCGTTGGAACACTGGATAAGCAAAAACTTATTATCGATCTGGGAGTCTGCCAAGGTTGATCCTGGCGAGCATTCTGGTGGAAATATTCAACTGTGTCACGGAACAGGCGACGATATTTTCAAAGAGTTGACCCAACTAAATTCGTTCATGTCGTCGAAGGGAGCCATCGCGGACGCAGAGGCTGTGATAACGAGCACCAAATTACGGACTTGTCTTGCCAAGTTCGTCTTAGATAATATAGTTAATCCCGAGGAGTTCGTGGACAGGATTGAGGATCCCAATTTCGACCCTTTCGATCTGTTGGCACCGGAGATCCGTCAGCGCTTTTTAAGTTGGTGCCAAGGCAAGCATGCAGCCATTTGCAGTATGCTTCGCAATTGCGTTCACAACAAGGTCATCGAAGAGCATCAACCTACCATCAGAATCCTGGTGTATGCGTCTATCTACACGCGTCTGCAAATGGAAGTTTTGGGAGCCGGCAGGATGAGAGTCTTCTTTACCGGTCGTCACAACACACCCTTTTCATTCAACGAATCCTTCCATATGTGTCTATCATCCATGCGGCTGCCGTCGACGTCGCCTCCGCCGGCTGGACAGCAAAAGGGCAGCACAGTACTTTTTTCGGTTTTTCCTGGCGTTGTCCGTTTCGATAAGCTCGAAAATGGAATGGCGTTGGGTTTGCGTGTGGTGGAGCCGTGTCTTGTATTCATTTCTGAATGCTAGATTCTGTTTGTTTGTGGAGCCGTTTCATGCCGCTTGAACCGTCAGATAAAAAAAAAAAAAAAAAAAAAAAAAACGACTTGAACGCATATCGGATTGGGAAGGGGTTGTCCTGTATCGATTTGGTTGTAAATCAATGATTCGAAATAAATGGTTGGAAACACATGCGACGATGAAAGATTTAAGAAACAAAGTTCTCAATCGAACTTCCCACTATCTAATTACATCTCTTTAGATCCTCGAAAAACGAACTCATCACACTCTTTCATTTTTAATGCGTCGTTCGATTCGATAGAAGTCTATATTGGCTATAGACAAATTTTGGAGTGTTGTGCATATTGAGAATTGGCCTGGACAGCGGGCAAGTTTGAATTCAAAAGTATCTCGAACAAAGCCTTGACACGCCCGTCAGTCATTTATGATGCTTTTTGGTATGCAATCCAATCCGAGCTTATGAGACGAGCATCGCCTAGTACCCAATAGAGGGGCATTCTGAGCTGAACATAATGCTGCACACTTGTATGGCGACGTTTTGGCGTGAAAAATGATCCACGTACTTTAGTTAGTTCATGTTGGAATAGGATACAGATCCTTTCGAACACAGGCAAATAGTTTTGTTGATGTGTAGAATGATTTCTATAATGATCCGACATATCTACTTTTCTCCTACTATCGCGGTTTCGACCACAATGCGTCTAATATATATACAGTGAATTTTGTTTGGAGTTCTACAAACTTCTTGCCACTGCTTCCACTCAATCAAATCAGTCAAAAAATCGCATTTATGTTTCTAGAATAAGGTCACGGCGATGACTCCGCCGATCATGGCGACGGAACCCAGGCCGCGCCAGACGGTAAAGTTGCGCTGGGGAACGCCGACGAGGCCGAAGTGATCAATGAGGCAGGCGGTGATGATCTGCGGAAGGATAGGTTGATTTGGTAAGACATGAGATGAACACGGAAAATGGAGTAACATATGCGAGATGGAGTTCTCACCTGTGAGCACACGAACACGCTCAGTACGGTTCCTGCGCCAAGACGTGGCACTGCACGGAATGAAGATGCGAATGTTCGTTTAGTAAGGAAATGGATAGCACTGCGCGATAACACGCATAGGTGGGCGACAAGTGCAAACAGCTACAAAAAAACAATCAATAAAAACACAGAGAACATTACCTGTGAGGATATTGACAACAACAAAGTACGCGCCTAGTGCGCCGCCTGTGAGTGTCAAGAAAAAAATTGATGAATAATAAAATGATATACTATGACTGGATTCTCTCAAGCGAAGCGGTGAGCAAGCTTTTTTTTTTTTCTTTCTTTTTTGGTGGGGAAGGGGTATTGGTGCAAAAGAACGGACGAATAATCGTGTAAGACATACCAACAAATGCCCACCAGGGTAAGGCTAAATTGAAAGAGGGGAATGACAAGAATAAAAGCGAGCTGAAATCTAGATGAATGCATCACGAATGAAGCCGATCGCGCAGGGAGCAGAAGACATGTGACGCCACTCACTGGTGAAGGTGCGCGCCAGATCCGGCGCTGGCGACTTGATGGCCAACACGTCAATGGCGCAGTAGATGGCCACGCAGATGAAGCCCGTGCCAAAGGAGAAGACAGCGGAAAAGGCGCCGCCTGCCACCTTGCCTAGCTTGCTGTTGCAACCTGGATTGTGGATATGCCATGAGAGAGGAAGGGAGGGGTGGCAAGATCAGATCGGACATTGGATCGCATGAATTGCAAGAGCTGGGGAGCACGCACCGGCCTGGATAGCCAGAGAGGCGCCGGCGAGGATGAGGAGGAAACTGGCGAAATAGATGTTGCTGAGGAGGTCCATCTTCTTTTGTTTGAGAGGGACGGCGAGGTCGACGGCGGAATCGGGGAACGAGTTGGGGAGCGAGTTGGGGAGCGAGTTGGGGAGCGAATGGTCGGGCTGGTGGTTGATGTGCTCTTTGAATGGCGGGATATGCTCAAGGGATGACGAACGGGGTTGGTTCACTTGTGTTGCGGGATGGTCGGCGGCCGTTTTCTCAATGACAACGTCGGTCAGATCCATATGGACATTAGATGTAGAGAGGAAAACAAAGCGAAGGTTTGGGTCACGTTATTTGGCATCCCGTGGAAATAACCGCCTTAGGTTAGATCGCTTTTTTCCGCTTACTTCAACCTTTGGGGGATAGGTATAATTCCATAACGGAGGGTCCATTAAAACGCGGAGTATAAGCCACAGGATGGATTTGTGATACAGGCGTGTTACAGGCGTGTGATGGTAACACCGTCCCTGATTCACACAGACCGCTAGACTGAAATTGGGTAACCATACATAACGGACTTCGCCTCCGAGAATTCGCTGCATAACCCGGTTTAATCCTCAAAGCAAGAATCACCCACCGAATTCGCCACATATCTCGAATTTAGTCCCCGGGACAAGAATTACGCATTATTACCTAGATCTCCAATCAGGATACACTCTCCAATAAAACCAAGAGTTAGGAAATAAGCCTGAACAATAATAGACTGCACTGCATATATACCCGTATGCCCACTCCACTCACATAATTACCAAACACCTATCTGCTAATTCGTTATTAGAATTAATCAGCATATATTTTCATAAAGTTGCGGATAGACATAGATTTTAATGTAGAGTATCAGAATACCATGAGGTTAAAAGAAACAGATAAATGTAAAAAAAGAAAAAGAAAAAGAAACTAAAAGCAAATACTTTTCATTTGTCACTTATGCCAAATCTACATGTGTTCATATCAGACATAAGAAGTATTTTGGATAAGGAAGAAATTAGAGATCCATACAATGAGCTAGGGAAGAAGTCCTCAGAGCCCTCTACTATTAAGTTTCCATTCTCTTCATTATCAGTTTCTGCTCTCTCTGCCTATCACTAATTTTTTATTTCCTCTACGTTTTCTGTTCAGCATCTTAATGACCTTCATCTTGCCCACTAATAACAGGCTCTAATACATTTCTCAAATGTCCAATAAACTTTGTTGCTTTCTCTGCTAATTCTTCTTCCTTCAGTATATAAAATTGATTCCTTGTTCTCTTAAATAATTTATATATTATATATCAGTTAATATTTCTCTATATTTTTCTCTTGCTCTGTTAGTTCAGGCTCAAGAACTCTTACCAAACCATGAGACTAGTAGACCTCCATTCCAGCTTCTTCAAATATTTACTGAAATTTTCTCCATACTTTAGGTGTTAAGATATATATAAGTATTATTATATAGCTCTTCATAAAAGATATGGCAATAGGTCAGTATATAGTGATTGAAAAACTTGCAATAACATTCAGAAGCTGTGAGATCTGGTATCTTCTTTTCTTTATGTAGCTTTTTTGAAAGTGCACTTGTCTTCTCAGCAATAAGATTTTGAATTGTAAATAGAAACTTATAAATTTTGACAAGAGATTTAGATCTCATATCAGCAATAGAGATCTTTTTAATATGAAAGTCAGCAGTAGTCTCTTTGGCAGCTATATTTTTTTTCTCATTAAGCTTCAGAATCTTGTAGTAAGCTCTTATAATTTAAAAATAAAATTTAAATTTTATCTATATATTATATATATATTTAGAAAATATATTTAATAAAATACTTACTAATGAGACCATGTGTAATAGAGGTCTCTCACTTGAGTTCACTATGATATAACTTAAAAGCATTAGTAAATATTATCTGAAGGAAAAGAGATGAATGATTTCATATCTAAAGTCTCTACTTTTGAGAGTTTTTATTATAGTTTTAGTGAATATATTTAGCATTTGTCTTAATAGGACAAATTCTAATTATTTCTTCTATAAGATCTTCACAGCTAGCTTTTGTATACTTATATATTGTCTGAATTATCTTGTTTATAATATATATTATTTATTTATATTTATATAATATATACAATATAGAGAAGAATATCACACTCCTATTTATTTATATAAAGTCTCAGAAAAGCAGCAGTAATATTATTAGCTTTTACACTACTTTGATTATAGAGTATATACTGAGAACTCCAGTATAAAGTAAGCTGCTGAATTTTTTTTAATATTTTTATAACAGTTTTGCTATCTTCTTTACTGACAAAAAAGTAAATACTAATATTCCAGCAACTATGGCTATTATACAGATAAAGAGTAAATAAGTGCTATTTATATTTATTGGTACTATATATAGAGTCAATAAGTATCAATTATCTATAGTGTACCAAGTTCTTCAATTGTTCTAAGCTTACAAAGCAGAAGTCTTTTAAATTCTGAATAGAATACTATTTAACTTGATAATCTTCAGCTGTCAGAAATTTTATGAAACTCAGAATATCTGCCTTCAGATTACTTTCTCCTATAAGATACAAGATCATCAAACTCATAAGTTTTTGCTTAATATTAGTAATCTCTAGTTACTTTAGATGCTTAATACTAAAATCTAAATACTCTTTCTCTATCTTTTCTCTGATAATGCTAATAATTACTAGAGTTACATAGCTTTTAACTGCTTTCTGAGCAATGGTATCTCTGATGAATTTTGAGTACTTCCATATATCAATCTTATCAATAGAATAACAATGATCAGGATATCAACACCTTTCTCCTGTATAATTCACATTACACCAAACTCAAGCAATGGTTTTTGACACAACTTAGAGAAAAGGTACTATAAAAATATCATTGAACAAGAGTTTCGATGGGTATGCTAGATCAGGTGGACCTGGGGCATTCAGCTGGCAGCAGGTGGAGAGAGATTATGGACTGGAAATGGGGATTTCTGGAGGGTCAAAGGGTGGAGATGGCTCTGGAGGAGGTTCAGTATCAGGTGGAACTAAGGGAAGGCCTGGACCCTCCAGCTTTGTAGATAAGGTGAAGGCAAGTAGATGGCCAGCTAGAATTAGGGCTGGTACTACTGAGGGAAAGAACAAGGCTAGTATCGGGAGAGGGAGCAGTACTCCAGTAAGGGATGTGAGTATAGGGGCTAGATATGTGATGGCTGGGGGTAGGACTGCTGATGGGAGTATGACAGAAAATCAGGAAAAAAAAAGAGATGTGACAGCTGATAGCAAGGTGGGGCAGGGGTTCCCAATGTGGAAGGGGGATCTGGCAGATGGTGTGACAGGGCTGGTGGTGGCACTGTTACTCATGAAGTTGATTTTGGAGTTTGTAGCTACCTTGTATTTCCAGAGCTTAGTGGTGATGGTGAGGATAGTCTTGGGGATTATCTTAAAGCAGGTGGCTGGAGCTGTCTCAGTGAAGTTCCTGAAGGATCTGGAAGGGATTGAGGTGGGATTTGAGGAGGCAGGCATACTGGATGAGGCTCTGAAGACTGGAATGATGGTTGAGGAAGTGGTAGTCTCTATGGTACAGTATCTGAGGTGGGACTCTAGGATAGTTCAGTTGCTGGTGAAGGGAGTGCCTATGATAACAGTGGTCAAGACAAGGAGGAGGATAGAGGAGGTAATGGCAGAGTACAGTAATGTAGTTGATATTGGTTTCCAAATATAGGAGGTGACTACTATCAGGATGGAGGATGTTGACATCAAGATTTGACTGGCAAGAAAGGAGGCCACTGGGAAGACAAGTGACTGGCTGGCAGTGATGCTTTAGAGGGCTTTTAGTTGTAGGATATCAAGGGTGAAAGGGAGTGAGGAGGAGGAGGAGGATCTGTTAAAAGCTCTAGAGGAGATGAGTAGAGCAATTGAGTGGCAGGCAAAGGTATGGAAGCTGTATAAGGAGTCAACACACTTAGAGATTATCAATAGGAAATATATTCACACTGACAAGAGGCAGTAGGAGAGGACTCAAGGGTATAGGAGACAGAGGGAGCTGCTGGTGAGCATAGAAGGAGGGGTGAAGTTGAAGACTGGGGGTACTGAGAAGTTTGAGGAGATGGAGGCAAGTGTCTGGGCTAGTAAGGGTGGAAGAGATGTAGAAAAGGGTCTGGAGGGAGAGGAGAAGCCACTGCACAAAGACCCATTTGCAAATGATATGTTCAAAGTCTGGAAACAGGTCATGGATGACACTCCCCCTCTAATCCAGCAGGGTCCAGCTACAAGGGGTCAGGTAGTAGAGGATAAGTGGATGAGAGGTGCTTAGCAGGTGCACTTTGGGGTTCCTGACATGGTGAAAGGCAGGCAGGTGGTGGCAGTTGATGAGGATGAGCTAGTAGATGTCCCAAAGAAGAGGTGGAATGAGATGGCCAGTATAGGGGCAGACACCACAATGCTAGATGTGGGAAGGCCAGGGATGCTGGCAAGGAAGGAGGTGGGGAATCTGCTGTAGATGAGCAAGATGATAGATAACTTCATAGCTGAGGAGTTGGGGGAAGTGGACTTGTATGTGATGCCTGAGGAGCATTGGGTATGGATTCTGCATAGAGATAGGGTGGTGGGGGCACTGAAGGCAGAGATTCTTGTAATTCTCCTAAAGGAGAAGAGATATGAGGTTGATAAGGAGAGGGAGACTGAGCTGGCAGTTGTTACTAGTGAGTATGTGGCCTACTGTTGGGCAGAGCATTATGGTTTGCAACTCTGGCAGAAGGCATCATGAGGACTTCAAGAAAAAAGAGGATGGAGCGATGGCTGAACTTCTGGTTGGGTTAGAGGTACAGGCAGCAAAAGAGAAGGAACTGGCTGCGGAATATAACTTGAACTTAGCACAGGAAGAGTTGGATGTGGATTTGTAGAGGTTGAGATTGATAATCAATATTATTCCTTATGAATAGTACAACTAACATTTTCTCTCTGAATGTGAATGGGTTATGGGGTTCTGAGAGGCATAGGAACATTTTTACTTAGCTTAAGGGATTGGAGGCTGATCTCTTTTTACTATAGAATATATGGTGTAAGGATGAGGAAGATCAGGTAGAGTAGACTAGAGAATGGGGAGGAGCTACTGCTTAGATTGGCAAAGTGGCAATTCTAGTGAGGAAGAGTAGAGGGGATTTGGGTGGAATCAAGAGCTGGGGTGACTGTTTGGTCTGGGGAGAATGGCATCGACCTGGGTGGGAATCAGTGAGGATGGGCTTCTGCTACTGCCCTGCAGTTAGGGGTGAGCAGATTGTGTGGATTAGAGATCTGTTGGAGGAGGATATTCTCTTAGAGAACAGCATCAATGTTCTGTGAGGTGACTTTAATATGATACAGGATCCATGGCTGGATAGAACTGATGGAGGGAGGGGTATAGGTAGGAGGAGTGGTGGTTTGGATAAGTAGGAAGAGGTAGAGAACCTTAGCTCCTTTGGGGATATGGGTAGAATATGGTGGGGCAATAGGAGGATCTATATACACTGGATGAATGGCCTGGGTACAAGGATTGACTGGATTCTGATGACCGAATGTTGGGGTGCTGATGTTTGAAGGACTCTAGAGGTGGAGTAGTGTCCATGGTCTGATCACTGGAGGCTATTGGGGCAGGGGCAGTTTGGGGGGAGTGGAGATAGACCCAGATATTGGCACCTTAACTCCTTCCTGCTGGCTGAGAAGGGGTTGTGGGACCCATAAATGGAAGTCATTCAGATGAAGATCACTAACTAGATACATGAGGGTTCATCTGTGGGTATCTATTGGATGAGGTTGAAGGAGACTACAAGAGTTTATTGGGGAGGAGCTGGTAGGGAAGCTGGGAGGCAGAGAAGAAAGCGAGTAAGGTATGCTACTAATAGACTGATTAGATTGCAGATAGAATGGGCTGAGTTGCTTTCTTCTGAAGAGGTGGAGGATTGGAGGTTGGAGCAGATGAAATTGGAGGTGGTGGAGCTGCAACAGGTATTAAGAGAGGAGGAGGAGATTCATATGAATGGAATGGCTGCCAGACTATAGTGGCAGAGACTTGAGGAGAGAGAGTGGCCTACTAGATACTTGTCTAGGCTCCTCCAGACTAGGAGGGTGTGACATCAATGGGATGGGGTCTTGGGTGCTAAGGGGAATATGGTGCATGGTACACAACAGATCTTGGGGGTGCTGAAAGAGAAATAGAGGGGTCTGTGGAGTGAGGAGGAAGGGGGTGCAGATGAAGAGGCAATTGGAGACACACTGGAGGAGTGGGAATCACTGCAAGTAGAGGGACTTGGTGACTTGATCATACTGATCTAAGAGGAGGAGATCCAGAGAGTCCTTGTAGCAACTAAGCTTGGGACAGCACCAGGAGAGGATGGATTATCTTGAGACTTCTGAAAGAAGATGGTAAAGGTCCCTGGAGTGTTAGGAGAGATAGCAGCCCTCTGTGACCATATTCTTCTGAATAGCGAGTGGGTTGGGGAGCAGGACTTGGGGCTGGTGGCCTTATTGTACAAAGACAAAGAGAGGTGGGAAGACTGAAAGAACTGGAGGCTGATCATGCTTCTGGATATAGACAGGAAGATGGTGACTAAGGTGATTGTTGTAAGACTACAGAAGGTGGCCCAACAGGTACTGGGTGAGGAGCAGCAGGGCTTTATAGGAGGTAGGCTTATCAGGAATGAGATGGCCTGGGTGCACAGTATTATTGAAGGGACCCAGGCTTGTGGACTGAATGGTAGACTGGTCTTTTTGGACCAGGAGAAGGCCTATGACCATGTTCAGCAGATATGGCTGGGCAAGGTACTGGATAGAATTGGTATTCCTTCACAATTTTGGGCTTCTATGTTAAATCTATTAGAGGGCAGTAGGGCGGTACTGATATATAATAGTCATCAGGGTTTGGCATTTCTCTTGGGAAGAGGAGTTCCTCAGGGAGACCTGCTGTCTCCTATCCTTTATGCTCTATCATTAGAACCTTTGACAAATAGGATATGATGGAAGGTGGCAGGGCTCTCTGTATATAGTATGGTATAGAAGGTGGGGGCCTTTGTAAATGATATGGTAGTTGGACTTGGATCAGTAGTGGATGTTGAGACACTTAAGGAGACAGTGGAATGGTATGAGGTACACTCTGGGGCAAAACTCAACTGGCATAAGTGTGAGACTATAGTGTTGAGAAATGGACTAGTGGGAGGGAATGTCATTGGAACAATTGTCTCTATAGGAGAGGTGGTGTAGTATCTGGGTATCTTCCTTTCAGTATATAGTTCTGTCTTGCCATGAGTGTGGTGGGAGAGGAGAGTGGCCATTTGGGGGAAGGCTCTTAGAGGTTGGGGGGGTCACCATATCTCCCTAGTGGGGTGAGTATCAATTCTGAATATCTACTGGTTCTCCAAGCTATAGTATGTAGCCTATCACTTAGACTTTCCAGCTTAGGTGGTAAAGAGGCTGACGAAACTGGCTAGAGATTGGATTTGGGCAGAGAGGAGATCCTAGATCAGTTGGGATACTCTTGCAATACCAGTGATTAGAGAAAGACTAGGCCTTGTGAATTTTCCTAAGCAGCTGCACTATCTGCAAGCTTGGTGGTTGAAAAGGATTATTGAACTACAGAGAGAAGGTTGGGTACTGCTGATGCAGGAGGTGTGGGAGATGAGGTTCTCCCCTTGAGAGTCCTTGGGAGATCTGCTCTCTCTGGTGGGCTTGACTGGAAGCCAATAGTTACAGTATAAGGGCTTCTGATGGGGGGTGGTAGATGGAGCACACCAGATAGACCTGCATTGATGAGGCAATGAGGGGGAGGTGCTGTGGGGTCCAGCTATGTGGAGATGGGACAGACTGCTTCTGGAGGGTGTTCTGCTTGCTGAATTTAATATTGGTAATAGAGTAGAGTGTCAGTGGAGACTTGGTCAGGATCTTTGGTTGAGTGGTTGGTAGATAGTAGGGATTGGTGAGAAGTGGAACTGGGCAGGAGTCTGGTCATAGAGTGCTGAGATGTGGAGGTGGCTTTCTCCTAAGTTCTAGATAGTATAGTGGCAAATGCTGAGGAGAAATATTATGTTGAATTTCTATGCTGGGCATCTGGTAGATGGTGGCCAATTGGATTGTGAGAAGTGTTATAATGTAGGACAAGTTGGGGAATTTGTGTAAATGCCTGAATATTAGTTAGGAGAGTGTGAGATTCTGGAGGACTTTTGGATAGTAGTAAGGGACTGGCTGGGTGTAGAGAGGAGGCCAGATAGAGAGAGAGATCACTGAGAGGATTTGAAATCTCGATTAGTGAGAGGTATTGACAATAGTTGGCTTACTGTAGGGTGAGTTTTAACAGTATGGGTAGGGTTGGCTGGACATTGGCTCTTTGTTTTTGAGGAAGGGTAATAGATAGGTATATAAGAGAAGTTGTTAAGATAGGAGGGGTTGTTGGGAGATTTGCTAACTAGGTAGTGGGTTGGTTGGGGTCCCTAGGGTAGGTGATGTTACCATCTGGTGAAAGGATCTGTGAACAGAGTGGTGGATGAGTAGTGATGGTATCTGACAAAGTAGTCTTTCATCAAGAGAGACTGAGAGGAGAGAGT
>RBNI01000545.1:0-29465 GCA_003990745.1 Jimgerdemannia flammicorona | reverse complement strand
TACCCCCATCTGATGAAAGGCCACTTTATCTGACATCATCTCCACCCGCCCACCACTCTGCTCACAAATCCTATCCACCAGACTGCGATGTCACCCACCCTCGGGACCCCAACCCACCCACCACCCAGTCAACAGATCCCCCAACAATCCCTCCCACCTTAACAACTTCTCCTGTAAACCCATACATTGTCTCTCCTCGAAAACAAAGAGCCAATGTCCAGCCAATCCTACCCACACTGCTAACACCCACCCCACAGTAAGCCAACTATTGTCTACACCACCCACTAGCTGTGATCTCAAATCCTCCCAGCAGCCTCTCTCACCATCCGGCCTCCTCTCCACACCTAGCCTATTCCCTACTTCTATCCAAAAGTCCCCCAAAACCTCACATTCTCCCAGCCAATGTTCCGGTGTCTGCACAAAACCCCCAACTTGCCCTACATTATAGTACTCCTCACAATCTAAACAGCCATCTTCCACCAGATGCCCTGCTTGGAAATTCAACATAACATTCCTCTGCAATATTCTCCACCATACCACCCAGAACTTGGGAGGAAGCCACTGCCTCACCTCAGCACTCCATGACCAGACACCTGCCCAGTTCCACTCTTCACCAATCCTTGCCACTTGCCAGCCACTTGGCCAAAGGTCCTGGCCAAGACTCCTCTGATACTCCACTCCATTCCCAATATCAAACTCAGCAAGTAGGGCACCCTCCAAAAGCAGTCTGTCCCACTGTCACATATCAGGACCCCACATCCTCTCCCCCTCATTGCCTTGCCAGCACAGTCCAATTCGGTGCACTCCCTCCACCACTCTCCACCAGAAGCCCTTAAACCTCAGCCTTCGACTACCATTCAGCCCCACTAAAGAGGGCAAATCTCCTGAGGACCCTCGGGGGGAGGATCTCATCTTCCACACCTTCTGCAGCAGTGGTACCCATCCTCCTCCCTGCAGTTCAACAACTCTCTTCAACCACCAGGCTCACAGGCTGTGCAACCTCTTAGGGAAATCCACAAGGCCCAGTCCTCCCCTAACCACTGGTATTGCAAGAGTATCCCAACTGATCTGGGACCTCCTTTCTGCCCAAATCCAGTCTCTAGCCATCTTCATCAGCCTCTTCACTACCCAAGCTGGGAAGTCTAGGTGATAGGCCACATACCACAGCTTGGAGAACCAGTAAACATTCAGAATTGACACCCTCCCTACTAAAGAAATATGGCAGCCCCCTCAACCTTGAAGGGCCTCCCCCCAAATGGTCACTCTGTTCTCCCACCACACTCGAGACAAGACAGAACCATATACAGAGAGGAATATGCCCAGATACTACACCACCTCACCAGTAGGGATAATTGTTCCAATGATGTCCCCACCACCATTGTCTCACACTTGTGCCAGTTTAGCTTTGCCCCAGAGTGTGCCTCATACTATTCCACCATCTCTTGTAGTGTCTCAACATCCGTCACTGAACTAAGTCCAACTACCATGTCATCAGCAAAAGCCCCCACCTTCCACACTATACCATATATAGAGAGCCCCACCACCTTCTGGCAAATCCTATCCATCAAAGGTTCTAATAAAAGGGCATATAGAATAGGAGACAGAGGGTCCCCCTGGGGGACTCCTCTACCCAAGGGAAAAGCCAGACCTCGGTGACCATTACACATCAATGCTGCCCAGCTGCCCTCTAACAGCTTCAGCATAGAAGCCCGAAATCATGAGGGAACACCAATTCTATCCAGCACCTTTCCCAGCCAAACCCGCCATACCTGATCATAGGCCTTCTCCTGATTCAAGAAGACCAATCTACCATCCAATCTACAGGCCCGTGCCCCTTTGATGACCCCATGCACCCATACAGTCCCATCCCTTATTAGCCTGCCTCCAACAAAGCCCTGCTGCTCCTCCCCCAGCACCTGTTGGGTGACCTTCTGTAGCCTAGCAACAATCACCTTAGTCACCATCTTCCTATCCATATCCAGAAGTATGATTGGTCTCCAGTTCTTCCAATTCTCTCTCCTCCCCTTATCTTTGTATAATAAGGCCACCAGCCCTAAGTCCTGTTCTCCAATCCACTTGCCATGCAGAAGAACATGGTTGCAGAGAGTAGCCATCTCTCTTAAAATTCCAGGAACCTTCGCCATCTTCTTCCAGAAGTCCCAAGGCAACCCATCCTCCCCTGGTGCTGTCCCAAGCTTAGTGGTCGCAAGGACTCTCTGGATCTCCTCCTCTTGAACTGGGAAGATCAGATCACCCAGACCCTCAACCTGCGGCAGTTCCCACTCCTCCAATATGTCTTCAATTGCCTCTTCATCAGCACCCCCTTCTTCCTCACTCCACAGACCCTGCCATCTCTCCTTCAAAACCCCCAGGATCTGTTGTATGCCATGAACCATGTTCCCCTCAGCATCAAAGACCCCATCCCACTGATGACATACTCTCCTAGCTTTGAGGAGCCTAGACAGGTACCTAGTAGGCTGCTCTCCCTCCTCAAGCCCCTGCCACCTGAGCCTGGCTGCCATTTCCTGCATATAAGTCTCCTCCTCCTCTCATAACACCTATTGTAGTTCCACTACTTCCAGTTTCACCTGCTCTAACCACTAATCCTCCACCCCATCCGAGGTGAGTAAATCAGCCCAATCTATCTGCAATCTCCTCAGCCTATTTGAGGCACCCCACACATGCTTCCTCCTCTGTCTCCCAGCCTCTCTGCCAGCTTCTCCCCAATAGACCCTTGCAGCCTCCTTCAATCGCATCCAGCAGGCACCCACAGACAGACCCTCATACCTCCAGAGAGGAACCTTCACCTGGATGTCCTCCACCCATGAGTCCCACAACCCCTTCTCAGCCAGCAGGGAGGAGTTAAGGCACCAATGTCTGGGTCCATCTCCACTCCCCCCAAACTGCCCCTACCCTAACAGTTCCCAGTGATTAGACCACAAGCACCACTCTACCTCCAAAGACTGCCAAATATCAGTACCCCAACATTCAGTAGTCAGAATCCAGTCAATCCTCATACCCAAGCCATTCATCCAATGAGTGTAGACCCTGGTGTTGCCCCACCATGTTCTGCCCATATCCCCCAAGGAGCTAAGTTTCTCCACCTCCTCCCATACATCCAGACCACCACTTCTCCTACTGGCATTCCTCCCTCCATCAGTCCTGTCCAATTGCAGATCCCTAGCCATATTAAAATCACCACCAAGAATATCTATGCCTTCCTCCAAGAGAATACCCTCCTCCAGTAGCTCCATAATCCATGCAATCCTCTCACCCCTAACTGCAGGGCAGTAGCAGGAGCCAACCCTCACTGACTCCCACCCTGGCCAATGCCATTCTCTCCAGACCAAGCGATCTCCCCAGCTCCTGATTTCCCCCAGATCCCCTCTACCCTTCTTCACCAAAATTGCCACCTTACCAAACCAAGTAGTAGCCCCATCCCATTCCCTAGTCCACTCCACCCAATCATCCTCATCCTCGCACCATACATCCTGCAGCAAAAAGAGATTAGCCTCCAGTCTCTTGAGCCAAGTAAAAATGTTCTTATGTCTCCCAGATCCCCATAACCCATTCACATTCAGCGAGAAAATATTAGTTATACTATTCATAGGAATTAATGTTATTCATCAAACCCACTCTCTACAGATCTGCATTCAACTCCTCCTGTGCCAAGTCCAAGTCATGTTCCACAGCCAGTCCCTTTATTTCAGCTTCCTGTGCCTCCAACCCTCCCAGAAGTTCAACCAGTGCCCCATCTTCTTTCTCCTCAAAGTCCTCACGATACTCCAGACAGGCCTTCTGCCAGAGCTGCAAACCATGACATTCTGCCCAACAGTAGGCAGCCCACTCACCAGCAATAACTGCCAACTCAGCCTTTCTTATGGTATCCACCTCATATCTCTCCTCCTCCAGGAACACCACAAGAATCTCCCCCTTCAGAGCCTCCACCACTCCATCATCATGCAGAATCCTAGCCCAATATTCCTCAGGCATCACCCGCAAATCCACTTCCCCCAGCTCCTCAGCTGCAAGGTTGTCCATTATCTTGCTCATCCAGAGCAGGTTCCCCACCTCCTTCCCTCCAGAAGTTCCTGGCCACCCTACATCCAACATCATGGTATCTGCTCCTACACTGGCAGCCTCATCCCACTCCTCCTCTGGGACATCCACCAGCTCATCCTCACCCACTGCCACCACCTGACCCCCTTTCGCCACATCAGGGACCCCAAAGTGTACTTGCTGGATGCCCTGCATCATCACATCTTCTGCTATCCCTCTCTTCACAACTGGGCCCCTCCTGATAAGAGGGGGGGGGGTGGTATCATCCAACTCCTCCTCCCAGACCTCGAAAGTACTGTCCACATAGGGGTCTTTGCTCAGCACCTTCCCAGCCCCATCCCTGTTTGCCTCCACCTCCTCCCCTCCCTTGCCAGCCCAGATGCTGGCTTTGGCACCCCCCAACTCCACATCCCCATCCATCTTCTTCTTTGCCCCTTCTTTCATACTGGCCAAAAGCACCCTCTGCCTCATACACCCCTGGGCCCACTCCCCTCCCTTGCTAGCCCAGATGCTGGCTTCAGCACCCCTTGACTCCACATCCCCATCCATCTTCTTCTTTGCCCCTTCTTTCATACTGGCCAAAAGTGCCCTCTACCTCATATGCCCCTGGGCCCACTCCCACTGCCTCTTGTCAGTGCAGATACGCTTCTCCTCTACAATCTCTAGGTATGTTGACTCCTCATAGTACTTCCAGGCCTTCACCTGCCATTCCACCACACCACTCAGCTCCTCTAATGCTTCCAGCAAGTCCTTCTCCTCCTCCTCACTCCCCTTCACCCTTGATACCTTACAGACAAACGCCCCCCACATCAACACTGAGGGCCAGTCACTCGCCTTCCCTGTGGCCTCTCTCCCTGCCAGCCTGATCCTGACATCGACATCTCCCATTCCGATCGCAGTCCCCTCCCATACCTGGAAGCTGATATCCACTACATCACCATACTCTGCCATCACCTCCTCCACCCTCCTTCTAGTCTCCATCTTTGTCACCATAGGCACCCCCTTCACTAGCAACTGCACTACCCTAGAATCCCATCTAAGGCAGCATATCATAGGGACCACCACTTCCCCGACCACCACCCCAGTCTTCAGTGCCTCATCCAGTGGGCCTGCCTCTTCAAAGCCCACCTCAACTCCCTCCAGCCTCTTCAGAAATTTCACCAAGGCTGCCCCAGCCACCTGCTGCGAGACAAGCCCCAGGACCATCCTTGCAGTCACTGTCAAGCCTCAGAAATACAAAGTAGCTACAAACTCTGAGATCGACTTCTTGAATAATGGTGCCACCGCCAGCCCCATCACACCATTAGCCAGGTCTCTCTTCTGCTTTGGGTCCATCTGCCCAGCCCCACCATCAGCTGTCACATCTGGATTTTTTGCCAGATTCCCAGTCATGCCACCATCAGCAGTCTCATCACTACTCCCAGCAGCCACCCCACCAGCTCTACCACCCACTGGCTGAGGACTAGTACCTCCCCCAACCTTCTGCTTTCCCTTTCCCCCTACCTGCCCACCCCAAGACCCCACCGACCAACCACCATCCCTCAGCATATCTGCAAAGCTCCTCCCTGTCTACCCTCCAGCCCCACTACCAGTGCCACTTCCACTACCAGAGCTGCTCTGCCCACTCAGACCTCTGAAGGACCCCATCCCCAGTCCATACCCTTTCCTGACATGCTGCCAGTTGAAGGCCCCAGGTCCATCTGACCTAGTACACATATCTGCTTGCTTGCTGGATGACATCGCCTTAATATCTTTCTCCAATAAACGACTTGAAAGTGTGTTGTAAAAGTGTGTATAACATGAATTGTAGTGGAGAGAGGTGTGTGCTTGAGCTTCCTTATCATCAGTACATGCTGCAATAGTTTGTTCCATGATGGAGTTTGTAACCAAGGTGAGAGTTTGGATAACTTCTTTGATTGGTGGTCTTGAGATTGCATCGGCAACAATATTCTCCTTGCCTAGGCGATACTGGATTTCGTAGTCAAAGTTGGTGAGGACTTTCATCCATCTGGCTTGCTTTCAGAAAAGGGTAGCCTGTGTCTTGATGTTGACTAATGACTTGTAGTCAGTTAATACAGTGAAGTGTGCTCCTTCTAGGTATGATTGCCATTTGATCAGAGTGTCTATGATGGCTAATATTTCCTTCTCGTGAGTTACATAGTTGATTTTGGCATCATTGAACTTGCAGAAGTGATAGGCCACAGGGTGTCCTTCTTGCATGAGTACTGCTCCAAGAGCTAGGTCAGAGGCATTGGTAGTAACTTCATATGGCAGAGCAGGATTTGCTGCTTGAAGTACTGGAGTGGTTATCAGGGCATCCTTTAGTGTTTGAAAGGCTGTATCTTGTTCAGGTCCCCAATTTACAAGATTGTTGAAGTCTTTTTCTTGTTTCATGGTCCAGGACTGTTCTCCTTTCTTGTTGTACTTGGTCATTTGGGTCAGGGCAGTAGTGATTTTGGCGAAGTTGGCAACAAATCGCCTGTAATAGTTTGCTAATCCCAGGAATAACTGGAGGTCTTTCAGCTTCTTGGGTCTGGGCCAGTCCTTGATTGCAGAGATCTTGCTGGGGTCTACTTTGATTCCATCAGGTGTAACAATATATCCAAGGAATTGAATTTCCTTTAGGAGGAATTTACACTTGCTGAGTTTTGCAAAGAGTTGGTTTTCTCGGAGTTTCAGTAGTACTAGTTCAAGGTGTTCAAGATGTTCAAGATGTTCCTCCAGGGTTTTGCTGAAGACTAGGATGTCATCAATGTAGACTACAAAAAATTTGTCTAGATATGGGTGCAGGATGGTGTTCATCAGTGTTTGGAAGGTTGCAGGAGCATTAGTTAAGCCAAAGGGCATGACCAGGAATTTGAAATGTCCATAGTGAGTTCGGAAGGCTGTCTTGTAGATGTCTTCTTCTTTTATGGCAATTTGCCAGTAACTATTTTGCAGGTCAAAAGAGCTCATGAATTGTGGGTTGATAAGTCTATCGAATATTTCATCAATTCTTGGTAGTGGGCAACAGTTCTTGATGGTCTGTTTGTTGAGGTCATGGTAATCAATGTACATTCATAGGTCTCCTCCTTTCTTTACAACAAAGAGGACTGGTGCACCATAGGGTGATATACTGGGTCTGATGAATCCTTATTCTAGGAGTTTATCAATTTCCTTCTTGAGTGTATCTATTTCTCTCAGAGACATATGGTAGATTGACTTGAAGGCTGGCTTGGCATCTGGAATAGTCTTGATGGCATGGTCTACTGCTCATTTAGGAGGTAGGTCTTTCAGAAGCTTCTTTGGGAATATGTCTCAGAATTTCTGGAGTAAGGGTCTAACATGGCTGTCAACTTTGGAAAAGTCTTCTTCAGAGTTCTCGGGTTCTCCTTTGGATGAGCAAATGGAGATAGCAAAAAGAGGGTACTTCTTGGCCAATTTCTTGAGTTGTAGCTTGTTGATATGGGTGATCTTTGGTCCAGGATCACTAGAGCTGAGTGGGTCTTTTTCACCTTACAGTTTGAAGTTGTGGCATCCTTTCTTGATGGTCAGAGAATGGTTTATCCAGTCAATCATGGGGTTCTCTTGTTTCAACCATGGGGTTCCAAGAATGATCTCATTGTCAGGAAGTGGTATGATTTGGAGGGTAACATGTACTCGATAGTCACCAATTTGGAAGGATAGGTTGCAGACTTCCTTGCTAATAACATGTGAGATTCCATCAGCTATAGCAACTGCTTGAGTTTGTTGTACTGGAGAGGTGAAGACCTTGAGTCTGTTGGTGGTTTCTTCATTGATGAAGTTGCCTGAGGTACCACTGTCTATCATAATCTTGACAGGAGCTTGGTTGATAAAAGCTTTGAGTGTAAGCAGTTTGTCTGATCCAATGGTGGTGATTTTGGTTGTAGGAGCTTTTCTTCTGTTGGTTCTTCTTTGAGCCAGTTCATTGACACAAGAGAAGCAATCATCAATCATTCGGGAAGAGTACATTCCAATGCCATAGGGGCATCAGCCACTTGATATATATCTATCTTCAATTTTCTTGTAGAATTGTTCTTCTTTGTTCACAGTAGGTTCAGCTGGGGCCTTGTTTGATGAACCAAATCCTTTGGATCCTCAGATGGTATGTAGTAGTTTAGGGACTTCCTTGACTGTCAGAGTTGACTCAATTTTTTCAAATAGAATCTGAGCAATGCAGAAACCTATGGGAATCTTGAAGGGTGTCCAACTGTGGTTTTGGATGAGGATAATAATTTCGCCTATATAATCTTCATCAATGACTCCTCCTTCTACTGAGAGTCCTTTCAATACTAGGCTGCTGTGATAGCATATTCTTCTAACATGTCCTTCAGGAATTTGGATACTGATTTCTATAAAGACTTGCTTGACTTCTCGGTTGGAAACTGTAGCTTCTTTGGCTGTATATAGGTTATATCCAGCTGCTTTTTGACTTCCTTTCATTGGAGCCTTAGCAGTTTGTCTTAACTTGACAAAATCCAGTATTCTGGTAGTCAGGTTATTGAGGTGGTGCAGAGTGGTAACAGTTGCTCATATTGCTGTTCAGGGTTTTCGATTAGGGCAGGCACTGGACATGTGTCCTGTCTTTTGGCAATAGAAGCATGCTCCGCTTCTTCGAAGTTCATTCCTTTCTCCTTCAGTGAGTTTCTTGAAGGTACTCAGCTGGGTGGGTTCATGATTTCTGAGTGTCCATGAGGTGGATGTGGAGGGAGTTTGGGATACTTCATGCTTGGGTTCTTCTTTCTTGGTCTAAGTCTTTTCCTTATTGTTGAATTGTCTTCAGGGCAGAATTGGTCCAGGTGTTAGAATTCGCTTGACCATAGTCTTGATTCTTGCTAGGCACTATTGTTGGTGATCACAACCAACTGGGTGGCCTTATTCTTGGATTTTTCTAGTAAGCCATTCAGGCAGGGCATCAAATAAATGGTCTGCTCTTGTATCATTTTGTGCTTCATCATTGGCAATATATTCTAGGCCAACAGTGTTCAGAAGTGACTTGAGTTTTGTACAGAAGATTTCAAATTCTTCTTTGCCATGTATATCAAATTTGAGGTTGCAGAGTTTTATTTGGGATTCAGCGATCATGGTTTCACTACAGTATTGAATAATCATGAGTTGTTTGAGTCTAGGGGTTGCAGGATGGGCTCCATATCCTGGGGCATTGTTTGCTGCATTCTAAGCAACTACTGTGGGTTGGGTGTCCCATGTGAGGGGTTTTTCAGAAAGGGTTTACCACCATTCTTCAGTGGGTCCTCAGAAGAATATAACAACTTAGTGGACATAGGCTGTAGTTATAGCAAAGAGTTGTTCCAGAGTGTGGTCTTGATTGTTTGTCAAAATACAGTCAGCAACTCACTCATTGGTCCATTGATTGGCTTCAAAGTTGGTATCAACTATACTAATGAAGCTTTGGACTTCTTGTGCAGTACTATTGAAGGTAGGTAGGCTCAGATTTTTTGTAGGTTGGGTCTATTCAGCTAAGGCAGTAATGGTTGCTGCCATTATAGCTATCTGGGCTATAAGGTCTAGAATCTGTTGGTTTGCCATATTGTTTGCTGGAGGTGGTTGGACTGCTGGTAGTGATATTACTGGTACTACTTGAGGTACTGGTGCAGAGTGTGAGAGTGTTCTTTGAGTCTGTGTAAGTTGCTGGAGTAATAATTGTAGGTCTGGAGTAAGGGCTTGATAGATAACTATTTGTTGTTGTGTAGATGTGTTCTGTCCTGATGGAGGTGTATCTCCTTCGGTGGTGTATCCAGGATCGAATTCACTGAGATACTCCTCCTCTTCTTCAGTTTGGTCCCTATATAATTAAGTCTGCTCAGCATCAAAGTAGACAGAATCAGTTATATATCTGATTTCAGATGGACTTAATTCAAAGTCAAGTTCTGGTTCAGTATTGGTTTTAGGTTCAGGTAGGGCTGTAGCAGGGCCTGCTTCAAGTTTGGAGTCAGGTAGTTGATGAAGAGTTTCTCTTGCATCTTCCTTAAGAATATGGCAGGCCTTGCTGTTCTGGAATTGGTAGTATAATGCAGTCTTGGTCCTGGTACAGTGAAAGTCGGTAGAGTTGAGTCACTTAGCTACAGAGACTTGGGCTTCATGAGGAACTAAGGCTAGAAAACTGCTGCTGGTTGTCCTAGGTTGCTTAGATTTATGGAGCTGACAAAACTCTTGTTGAGAAGAGTAAAGAAGGCTTCTATAAGACCTTCTTCATCTTGACTTGCTGGGTATAGGACAAGGAGTTTGGTGAATAGGGTTTTGCCTATTTGCTAATTTAATTAGAGTACTTCTTTCTTTGAATGAAGTTTGTCCCACTTATTGCAGGTGTAGAGGTCAAATTGTCCTTGTATGTCAGGTTCAATTCTCTCCAGATTGTCAGATGGTTCAGGATAAATTCCAGTTCAGAGGTTGGGCTTTATACCAACTTGTAGGAATTTGCAAAGGGGTTTGTAGCAGAGTGAGGAAGCATCTTGAAGTAGAATTGGATTGTAAACCGCTGCTACTAAGTTATAAGAGGGTTGCTTTTTAGAGTAACTGTTATATAGTTCTGGAAGGGTTTTTTGAAAGTTCTGGATATTCTGGAAGACTGTTTTCTTATGGTCAAGATCAATTTCATATGGAGTACATCCTCTACACTTATTGATTTCAAGATCGGGTTGACATCTCAACCAAAGTCCTTTTTTGGACTAGTTCTGGATGTTCAGGATTTTCCATATTTCAGAAAGTTCAAGAAACTAAGACCAACTTAGTTGAATTGGCATATCGCTGCAGACAATACCCAATTAGGAAATTTTGTGATGGGGTTAGGAGTGGGACCTAATGGGGAGCAGATTTACTTAAGAGTAGTTTGTGGGTTATTAAATAGGTTTATTTGCTATTCATAATATTGCTATACTAAGAGTAGTTGTGTGAAGGGATATTGAGGAAGTGCTCAGGAGTTGTGTTCAGATTGTTTAGGTCTGAGATTCTGAGGTCTGGGGGAGGGGGTATTTATACTAGTGAGGGGCTATCTAGACTATGCTAGATATGGATGTAGCACTTAGTACCTTGCTGAGTTGGAATGTAGTCACGTAGTACAAGAGTGATCTGACATGTCAAGAGATCATCTGACTGCTGAGTCAGTTCACAGTCACATCGTACAATACTAATCTAACTATACTATGACTGCTAAGCTATTTATAGGTTTTGATGCTGTCTGGGTAGTCTTCGATGACATCACTATCAATTGCATCATCTCTGATGAAGTAGTTGTCTAGGAAGAGTGGTTCATGGATTACTTCTCCTTGTTCACTGAGGTAATAATATATTGGAACTTTATCACTATCTCACAGGATAGTATCATTTGTCTCGTATGCTGGATAAGGTGTTGGTGAGCGAAGGAGGGGTGCATTGTCTTCACTTTTATCAGATTTGCTGTCTGCATATCTTCTATAAGTTACAGCACTATGAGTCACAAAGTTGTAGTAGGCTAGTAGCTGTGGTTCATGATGCTTATACTTGGGTGGTGGAGTGGTTGGTTCAGTCTTGAGGGTTATCTGGAGGTACAGGTTGTGTTCTTCAGTCTCTTCATTGTAGTTGAAGTAATCAGGGGTGAATGCAGGTTGGTATTCATACCAGTGGTCATTATCCCAATAAGTCTTGTAGGTGGCTATGAACTGTTGTAAGTTCATCGGCAAGGTTGGCAGCATGATCAGGGTTGGTAGAGATCCTTGACTTGAGGTCATATCGGCATCAGAGGGATCATTGTCTTCTGCTTCATCTTTATTGAAGTAGATTATATTATAGATGTCCTTCATGATATATCCAACTTAAGGTATTTGCAGGATGTGGTCATTTGGGTGTGGGAAGGTTCTGTCTGTGGTTTCAATATACTCGAGGTACTTGTGGTTGAGTTCTTGTATCATATTGTCAATTTGGCCATAGGACAGGATAGTAACCATTTCAGTGGTAGTAACTTGGAGGTGGAGAATAACAGTACTATACTTATAGAAGAGCTCTCGATGTTTGCAGACAATGAGTTTCTGGTGTTGAGACATCTGGGTAATATCTGTATCATGGTGGTGTTCCACCATGTCTTCTAGGAGGTAGCCAATCTGGTAGTAGCTTGAGATTTGTCCGATCCAGTAGGCCTTGTTAAGCATGTTCAGGGCATTCCATCAGGCTTCCATGAAGTAGAGGGGTGCTAGGCTATGGATATTCATGAGGGGCAGAGGGGGTGTGGCTCAGTTGACAATGGCATTTCAAATGTCAGTACGGATGTAGTTATAGATCTCAGTGGTCATATTTGTGTGTTTGGAAGTTATGGTTGTTGTTTGTTTTGGTTCTGCTTCGACACATCTTGGTGCTTGGTATATATACATTTGGTCCTGATTGGTAAGATTCCATTTGTGTGAATCTTGTGTTCTGTGACTTCATGTTGACTCAGCTTTGTGTACTGTGACTTCAGTTTGACTCAGCTTTGTAATCTTGCAGGTGATTTCCAGATTTATTCGGAGAGTGATGTGTGATTTCGGTGGCTTGGAGGTTGTGTACTTATACTTAGAGACTTTTGGTTAGTAATTGGAAATAGGTTGGGTGCTGTGTGCAGAGAGAATGAAGATTAGGATTGATGGGAGGATTTGAGAGATATATTGATAGAGAGTGTAATGGTTCTAGTTTCTTTAAGAGGAAGTGGCTAAATCTGGAAGTTCTAGTTGGCCTAAAGTAGCTCAAAGAGATACTTAAAAGTTCAAGTATTTTTGAAGGATTTCTAAGAGAAAATATTTTAAGCTTTATTCAGACAGAGAATAAGGATATTTATACATAATCTGAAAGAAAGATCTGAAAGAATCTTGGAAAGAAAGAGAAATATCAAGAAATAAGTTCTTGGCAAAGTTGACTAATATTATTCTACAATATTCCAAAAGATTCCATAACTAGCTAAGATAAGATACTTAGTGCCAAAGAAAGACAAAAATATTCTAATAGTGTCTGAGTACTGAGAGAAGGTTTCTAAGTATGTAGAAGATGGTAGAATATAGTAGAATGTTCAAGAAATAATAAGAAAAGATTAACTAAAAGATATGAAAATGTACTAAGACTAAATATGACTGTAAAATTGTTATATCCCTCTCTTCTTAAGAACTAATATTCTCATTGAGTTCTTAGGTAATACAAAACTAGATATACTTAACCAAAATTTCTCAAACTTGTATCAGTGTATTGGTGGGAATTAGCCATCCTCATATAGAGCAGAGGGCTTATTACCAGACTAACTAACTGGAAGGGATTCAAACCCAGCTAGTAGCTTTATTTCGGTAGACTTCTTGTTCATTAAATATTCTGCTAATTCTGGGGTCTCAAAGTAAACTTCCAATATATAAGGCACTGGTCATTGCCATAGATTATCAACAATCCAAGAAAGTTACTATAGAGATTAAACAATGTATTTTACCTCAAAGTCTTGAACTAGATCTTGAGAGTTCTTGAGGTTGACCAGTGGTTCTCAGATAGTATCATATTCAGAGTAACCCATCCACTTGACTAGATATTCAGAATAGTAGTAGTGGATTCATTTGTCAAGAATTTTCTCAGCTTCATACTCAATATGATCTTCAATAATTATAGGGGCAGAAGACTTAGAAATTTGACCAGAGTAGAGTGGTAACTGGTTCCAGGTTTTGAGGTATGACACATGAAAGACTGGGTGTACTCTCATGGTTTCAGGTAGCTTGAGGCAGTAGGAGGATGCAGAGACTTGTTCAGTAATCTTGAAAGGTCTAATATACTTAGGTTGGAACTTGTTCAAAGGGCAGTTAACTTGAGATTATATCTTGAGGTTCTCAGTAGACAGTAGGACTTAATCTCTAATAGTATAAGTAACATTATGGCATTTCTTATCAGCATACTTGGCTTGATGCTGTTGAGCCTTCTGAAGATTCATAATGGCAATCTTGAGTAGTTCATCCATTTTGTCTATAAGGTTTTTAATAGTAAGAACTTATATTTGACTACTTTTCTTGAAAAAGAATAGACTTGCAGGGGTCTTGGGATCTTGACTGTAGAGTAACCAGAAAGGGAAAAGACCAGTAGATGATTGGATAGTGTTGTTATATATAAACTCTGTATATATCAGATAGTGGTCTCAATTATCTTACTTATAAGAAACATAGTTTCTAAGCATTTGTTCTAGAGTTCTGTTTATGTGCTCAGTTTATCCATTAGTTTGTAAGTGAAAGGCAGTAGACATGACATTCCCAGGGTCTTGAAGAGAGTTTGCTAGAAGTGACTGGTGAACTTGGGGTCATAATCACTGACAATTACTCATAGTAGACCATAGTGATAGAAGATGGACTGAAGAAGATTCTTGCAATCTCGGGTGCAGTAGCATTAGTAGTGATTAGTTCAGCAACTGTAGTCTTGGTCAGGCAGTCAATGAATATGATAATAGCATTAGTACCAGATTGAGTTCATGGTAGTTGAGTTATAAAGTCCATAGTAACTTGCTCAAATTTCTTAGTAGGAATTGGCAGTGGTTGTAGCAAACCAGCTGGTGCTTGATTGGTAGACTTATTGTGCTGATATAGATTATAGCTGGCAACATAGTTCTTGATTTCCTTGACTATGCTTGGTCAATAGTAGTGGTATTGAATGTTCTTGATAGTCTTCTTAATTCCCAGATAATCAGCAAGAGGGAAGTTATGGTATTCTTGCAAAACCTTATAGTATAGGTTTATGTTTTCAGATAGATAGACTTGATCTTGATGATAGATCAGGTTGTTCTTAATAATATATGTATCCTTGAGCTTGTTTGAGAAAACTCTAGTAGTAACTGTGTCTTCTTTGTAAGCTTACCTGATTTGGTCTAGGAATTCTGATGCCAAGGTGACTTGTATGATTGTGGTGAGGTCTGGACATCTTGATAAGGCATCTGGTACTATAAGTGTCTTGTCAGGCTTATAGATGATCATCAGATTGAAGGTTTGAAGCTTGAGGCTTCATTTGGTTTGTAGATATGACAGAGTAGATTGAGTGTTGATGTACTTGAGAGATTGATGATCAGTGATAACATCAAACTTAATATCTTCTAGATAGTATTGCCAGTGGTCTAGTGTATGAATTATTGTCAGTAGTTCCTTCTCATGAGGGGCTAGCTTTTGTTCAGCCAGGGCCAACTTGTGGGACTCAAAAGCAATAAGATGATGTTCTTTACTATCATCTTATGACAGAACTGCTTTAAAGGCAAAATTTAACACATCAGTAGTGACTATAAATTTTAGGCCTTGATCTGTATTATGCAGAACTGGAGTATGGATCAGGCAGTTCTTGAAAGACTTATTGACAGAAGAGGTCCCAGATATAGGATACATAGTGGTCTGAGTGTGGGGCCTTTCTCATGAGGTTAGTCAGTGGCTTGGCAATACCAGAGAAGTTTCTGATAAAGCAGCAATAATAGCCAGCTAGACTAAGGAAGGATTGGAGTTCTGTAAGATTCAATAGAATGGGTCATTCTTTAATTACTTCTATCTTGTGTAGGTCTACTTAAATTCCTTGTGCAGAGATAATATAGCCAAGATATTTGACTTATTTTTTGAAGAATTTACACTTCTTAAGCTTGGTGTAAAGCTTGTATTTTTGCAGGATCTCCAGGACTATTCAAATATATTTGAGATATTCTTCTTTAGTTATACTAAAGATCAGGATGTCATCAAGATATACCAACAGGAAAATAAATAGTTGGTCCTTGAATATCTTGTTCATTAGGGTCTGGAATGTAGTAGGTGCATTGGTGAGACCAAATGCTAACACCAGGAATTCATAGAGTCCAAAGGGGGTCATAAATATAGTCTTGGGAATGTCTTCTGGCTTGATTTGAATCTGGGGTATCCTGACATGAGGTCTAACTTGGTGAAGTACTTGGTGTTCTTGAGAGCATCGAAGATTTGATCAATCAAGGATAGTGAATAGTAGTTCTTGATAGTGAGTTTATTGAGTGCACAATAGTCTATATACATTTGCAGAGTACTATTCTTCTTCTTGATGAATAAGACTGATGAGCCATAAGGTGATTTGCTTGGCTGAATGGCTCCTCATATAAGTAGTTCTTCTAGTTCCTTCTTAACTGCTTCAATTTTGAGTAGCAATATGCAATATATGTATTTCTTGGGTAGTACAGCTCCTGGGGTCAGTTTGATTTTATAATCAACTTCTTGTGTAGGCAGTAGACCAGGTAGCTTATCTGGAAAGACATCCTTGAATTTTTCTAGTAGTAACTTGACACTTTCATTGACTGATAGTCTCTTGTCTTATTTCTTAAGACAGACCATTATAATAAAGGCATATATTGTCTTCTTGAGTACTCTCTTGTACTGTATAGCTGACAGTATTGTAATCTGGGTCTTACTCATGGTCTTGTCTGTCTTGATAGTGATGTTGGCTCTATCTTGAAGTAGGGTGACTTCATTCTTACACCAATCAATGTCTGGGTTATGTTTTATAAGCCAGAGTTTTCCTAAGATCAGGTCATGATCTCCTAGTAGTATAACCTCATTTTCAATATTTCTGGATCTTGATGGGTAGTTTGATAGCAATTGACTCAATGGGGTACAGAGTACCATCTGTAGTGACTATACTATTATTCTTGAGTGCAGGTTTGGTAAGAATCTTGAGGCTTTTGATGATATTCTGATTAATGAAGTTCCCTGTAGCTCCACTATCTATAAGTACTTGAACTTCTTTTCCTTTAACTAGGCCTTTGAAAATGAGCATAGCTTGAGCTCAATTTTCACTAAGACTTGCTGCTTGATCAGTACTGCTAAAATCTTTTTGATCTCATTTAGTTTCAGAGAGTTCTTGGACTTCTGTAATCTTGAGTTGACTGGCTTTTTCTAGGATCATTTGCATGACTCAGTCTCCTTCCTTGACTGTGTAGTCTTGATCCTTCTGGTTGATAAGTAGAACTTAAACTTGTCCTCAAAAGTCTGGGTCAATGATATCAGCACCTACATCTAAATGATATTTGATACTAAGTCTTGATCATGGTGCAATTCTGGTATAATGTCCTTCAGGACATTGAACTGCAATTCTAGTAGGCACTAGAGTTCAGCTCTTAACTGGAATAGTGACTTGTTTGACTGAGTATAGGTCAAGACCAATGGCTCCTTCTATTTGATATTGAGGGATCTGGGCCTTTAGATAAAGCTTCTTGACCTTGAGCTTGGGTTGACTGATGGTGGGATTGACAGATGTGTCCTTGGACAATATAGTGACTGGTCTTAAGAGTTCACTAATCTTCTTAGGACATTTGGTTGCAATATGTCCTGTTTGGCAATAGAAGAAATAGACTTCAGATTTCTTCAGGCAGTTCTTTTGTAAGCGCACAACCTCCAAGCCACAGAAATCACATGTCACTCTCTTAACAAGCCACCGAACTCACACACAACCTCTGAACAAATCTGGAAATCACCTGCATGATCACGAAGCTGAGTCAAACAGAAGTCACAGTGTACAAAGCTGAGTCAATACAAAGTCATGGAACACAAGATTCACATAAATGAGATCTTACCAATCAGGACCAAATGCATATATACTGAGCACTGAGACATGTCAAAACAGAGAACCAAAACAAACAACAACCACAACTTCCAAACACACAAACATGACCACCGAGATCTACAACCACATCTGCGCTGACATTTGGAATACCATTGTCAACCGAGCCACACCCCCTCTGCCCCTCATGAATATCCATAGCCAAGCACCCCTCTACTTCATAGAAGCCCAATGGAATGCCCTGAACATACTTAACAAGGCCCACCGGATTGGACAAATCTCAAGCTACTACCAGATCAGCCGCCTCCTGGAAGATATGGTCGAACACCACCATGATACAGATATTACCCAGATGTCTCAACACTAGAAGCTTATCACCCGCAAACACCGAGAACTCTTCTACAAGTACAGCACCTTTATTCCCCGCCTTCGAGTTACTACTAGTGAAATGGTTGCTACTCTATCCTACAACCAAATTGAAGACATGATACAAGAACTCAATCACAAGTATCTTGAATATGTTCAGACTACCGACAGAACCTTCCCATACCCTGATGACCACATCCTGCAAATGCCCCAAGTCGGATATGCCATGAAGGATATCTATGATATAATCCGATTTGATGAAGATGAAGCAGAAGACAATGATCCCTCTGACGCCAACATGATCTCAAGCCAAGAATCTCTACCAACCCTGATCACACTGCCAACTTTGCCGATGAACTTACAACAGTTCATAACCACATACAAGACTTATTGGGACAATGACCACTGGCATGAATACCAACCTGCATTCACTCCTGATTACTTCAACTACAATGAAGAAATCAGAGAACACAACCTGTACCTTCAGACAACTCTTGAGATTGAACCAACCACTCCACCACCCGAGTACGAGCGATATGAACCACAACCGCCAGCATACTACAACCCCGTGACTCATAGTGCTGTAACCTATAGAAGGTATACAGACAGCGAATCCAATGAAAGCGAAAACAATGCACCCCTCCTTCGCCCACCAACACCCTATCCAGCATACGAAATAGACGATGCTATCCTGTGGGATGGAGATGAAGTTCCAATGTATTATTACCTCAGTCAATAAGGAGAAGTAATCCGCAAACCACTCTTCTTAGATGACTACTTTATCAGAGATGAAGCAATTGATGGTGATATCATCAAAGACTATCCAGATAGCCTCTCACTAGTATAAATACCCCCTTCCTCAGACCTCAGAATCTCAGACCTGAACAATCCGAGCACAACTCCTGAGTACTTCCCACAATATCCCTTCACACAACTACTTCTAGTATAGCAATATCATGAATAGCAAATAAACCTATTTAATAACCCATAAACTACTCTTAAGTAAATCTGCTCCCCATTAGGTCCCACTCCTAACCCTGTCATGAAATTTCTTAATTGGGTATTGTCTGCAGCGATACACCAATTCAACTAAGCTGGTCTTAGTTTCTTGAACTTCCTGAAATATGGAAAATCCTGAACATCCAGAACTAGTCTGAAAAAAAGGACTTTGGTTGAGACGTCAACCCAATCTTGAAATCAATAAGTGTAGAGGATGTACTCTATATGAAATTGATCTTGACCATAAGAAAACAGTCTTCCAGAATATCCAGAACTTCCAGAAACCCCTTCTAGAACTATGTAACAGTTACCCTAAAAAGCAACCCTCTTACAACTTGGTAGTAGCGGTTTACAATCCAATTCTGCTTCAAGATGCTTCCTCACCCTGCTACAAACCCTTCTGCGAATTCCTATAAGTTGGTATAAAGCCCAACCTCTGAACTGGAATTTATTCTGAACCATCTGACAATCTGGAGAGAATTGAACCTGACATACAAGGACAATTTGACCTCCACACCTGCAACAAGTGGGACAAACTTCATTCAAAGAAAGAAGTACTCCGATTAAACCAGCAAATAGACAAAACCCTATTCACTGAACTCCTTGCACTACACCCAGCAAGTCAGGATGAAGAAGGTCTTATAGAAGCCTTCTTTACTCTTCTCAACAAGAGTTTTGTCAGCTCTACAAACCCGAGTGATCTAGGACAACCAGCAGCAGTCTTTCTAGCCTTAGTTTCTCATGAAGCCCAAGCCTCTGTAGCCAAGTGGCTCAACTCTACTGACTTTCACCATACCAGGACCAAGACCGCATTATACTATCGATTCCAGAACAGCAAGGCCTGCCATATTCTTAAGGAAGAAGCAAGAGAAACTCTTCATCAACTACCTGACCCTAAACCTGAAGCAGGCCCTGCTATAGCTCTACCTGAATCTGAAACCAATACCAAACCAGAACTTGACTTTGAATTAAGTCTATCTGAAATCAGATATATAACTGATTCTGTCTACTTTGACGCCGAGCAAACCCAATTACATGGGGACCAAACTGAAGAAGAGGAGGAGTATCTCAGTGAATTTGATCCTGGATACACCACTGAAGGAGACATACCTCCATCAGGACAGAATACACCTACACAGCAACAGACAGCTATCTATCAAGCCCTTACTCCAGACCCACAACTATTACTCCAGCAACTTACACAGACCTAAAGAACCCCATCACACTCTGCACCAGTATCTCAAGTAGTACCAGTAATACTACTACCAGCAGTTCAACTGCCTCCAGTAAACAATATGGCAAACCAACAGATTCTAGACCTTATAGCCCAGATAGCCATAATGGCAGCAACCATTACTGCCTTAGCTGAACAGACTCGACCTACAAAAAATCTGAGTCTACCTACCTTCAATGGTACTGCACAAGAAGTCCAAAGCTTCATTAGTGTAGTTGACACCAACTTCGAAGCCAATCAATAAACCAATGAGCAAGTTGCTGACCGCATTCTGACAAACAATCAAGATCACACTCTGGAACAACTCTTTACTACCACTACAGCCTATGTCCACCAAGTTGTTACATTCTTCCGAGGACCTGCTGAAGAATGGTGGTAAACCCTTCCTGAAAAACCCCTCACATGAGACACCCAACCTACAGTAGTTGCTCAGAATGCAGCAAACAATGCCCCAGGATATGGAGCCCATCCTGCAGCCCCCTAGACTTAAACAACTCATGATTGCTCAATATCGCAGTGAAATCATGATTGCTGAATCCTGAGTAAAACTCTGCAACCTCAAATTTGATATACATGGAAAAGAGGAATTCAAAACCTTCTGTACAAAACTCGAGTCACTCCTGAACACTGTTGGCCTAGGATATATTGCCAATGATGAAGCACGAAATGGTACAAGAGCAGATCATTTATTCAATGCCCTGCCTGAATGGCTTACTAGAAAAATCTGAGAACAAGGATACCCAGTTGGTTGTAACCACCAACAATGGTGCCTGGCAAGAATCAAGACTATGGTCAAATGGATCCTAACAGCTGGACCCATTCTGCCCCAAAGACAATTCAACAACAAGGAAAAGACTTGGACTAAGAAAGAAGAACCCAAGCATGAAGCATCCCAAGCTCCCTCAATATCCACTTCATGGACACCCAGAAATCATGAACCCACCCAGCTGAGTACCTTCAAGAAACTCACTGAAGGCAAGAGAAATGAACTTTGAAGAAGCAGAGCATGCTTCTATTGCCGAAAGACAGGACACATGGCCAGTGCCTGCCCTAATCAAAAACCCTGAACAGCAATATGAGCAACTGTTACCACTCTGCACCACCTCAACAATCTGACCACCAGAACACTAGACTTTGTCAAGTTAAGACAAACTACTAAGGCCCCAACCAAAGGAAGTCAAAAAGCAGCTGGATATGACCTGTATGTAGCTGAAGAAGCTACAGTCTCTAACTGAGAAGTCAAGCAAGTCTACACAGAAATCAGTATCCAAATTCCTGAAGGACATGTTGGAAGAATATGCTGTCACAACAGCCTAGCATTGAAAGGACTCTCAGTAGAAGGAGGAGTCATTGACAAAGATTACACAAGTGAAATTATTGTTCTCATTCAAAACCACAGTTGGACACCCTTCAAGATTCCCATTGGATTCTGTATTGCCCAGATCCTATTCGAAAAAATCAAGTCAAACCTGACAGTCAAGGAAGTCCCCAAACTACTGCCCACCATCTGAGGATCCAAAGGATTTGGTTCATCAAATGAGGCCCCAACCCAATCTACCATGAACAAAGAAGAACAATTCTACAAGAAAATAGAAGATGGATATATACCAAGTGGCTGATGCTCTTATGGCATTGGAATGTACTCTTCCTGAATGATTGATGATTGCTTCTCTTGTATCAACGAACTGGCTCAAAGAAGAACCAATAGAAGGAAAGCCCCTACAACTGAAATCACCACTATTGGATCAGATAAACTGCTTACACTTAAAGCTTTTGTCAATCAAGCACCTGTCAAGATTATGATAGACAGTGATGCCTCAGGCAACTTCATCAATAAAGAAATAGCCAACAGACTCAAAGTCTTCACCTCTCTGGTACAACAAACTCAAGCCATTGCTACAGCTGATGGAATCTCACATGTCATTAGCAAGGAAGTCCACAATCTACCCTTCTGAATCGGTGACTATCGAGTACATGTTACCCTCCAGATCATACCACTCCCTGATAATGAAATCATCCTTAGAACTCCATGGTTAAAACAAGAGAACCCCATGATCGATTGGATAAACCATTCTCTGACCATCAAGAAAGGACGCCACAACTTCAAACTGCAAGGCGAAAAGGACCCACTCAACTCTAGTGACCCTGGACCAAAGATCATCCACATCAACAAGCTACAACTCAAGAAATTGACCAAGAAATGCCCTCTCTTTGCTATCTCCATCCGCCCATCCAAAGGAGAATCCGAGAACTCTGAAGAAGACTTTTCCAAAGTTGACAGCCATGTCAGACCACTACTCCAGAAATTCCAAGACATATTCCCAAAGAAACTCCCAAAAGGCCTACCTCCCAAACGAGCAGTAGACCATGCCATCAAGACTATTCCAGATGCCAAACCAGCCTTCAAGTCAATCTACCACATGTTTCCGAGAGAAATCGATGTACTCAAGAAAGAAATTGACGAACTCCTGGAACAAGGATTCATCAGATCCAGTGTATCACCTTATGGTGCACCAGTCCTCTTTGTTGTCAAGAAAGGAGGAGATCTGCAAATGTGTATAGATTACCATGACCTCAATGAACAGACCATCAAGAACTGTTGCCCACTACCCAGAATCGATGAAATATTCGATAGACTTACCAACCCACAATTCATGAGCTCTTTTGACTTATGAAATGGTTACTGGCAAATTGCTATGAAAGAAGAAGACATCTACAAGACAGCCTTCTGAACTTGCTATGGACATTTCAAATTCCTGGTTATGTCCTTTGGCTTAACTAATGCTCCTGCAACCTTCCAGACACTGATGAATACCATCCTGTACCCATACCTGGACAAATTTGTTGTTGTCTATATTGATGACATCCTAGTCTTCAGCAAAACCCTGGAGGAACATCTTGAACACCTGGAGCTAGTACTACTGAAACTTTGAGAAAACTGACTCTTCGCAAAACTCAGCAAGTGCGAATTTCTCCTGAAAGAAATCCAATTCCTTGGACACATTGTCACACCAAATGGAATTAAAGTGGACCCCAGCAAAATCTCCACAATCAAAGATTGGCCCAGACCCAAGAAGCTGAAAGACCTCCAGTCATTCCTGGGATTAGCAAACTATTATAGACAATTTGTTGCCAACTTTGCTAAAATCGCCACTGCCCTTATCCAAATGACCAAGCATAGCAAGAAAGAAGAACAGCCCTGGACCACAAAACAAGAGAAGGACTTCAACAATCTTGTAAATTGGGGACCTGAACAAGATACCGCCTTCCAAGCACTGAAGGATGCTTTGATAACCACTCCAGTACTTTAAGCAGCAAACCCTGCCCTACCATATGAAGTTACCACTGATGTCTCTGACCTAGCTCTTGGAGCAATACTCATGCAAGAAGGATACCCTGTGGCCTATCACTCCCACAAGTTCAATGATGCTGAAATCAACTATGCAACTCATGAGAAGGAAATATTAGCCATCATGGACACTCTGATTAAATGGCAACCATACCTAGAAGGAGCACACTTCACTGTGTTGACTGACCACAAGTCATTAGTCAACATCAAGACCCAGGCTACCCTTTCTCGAAAGCAAGCCAGATGGATGAAAGTCCTCACCAACTTTGACTATGAAATCCAGTACCGCCCTGGCAAGGAAAACATTGTTGCCAATGCAATCTCCAGACCACCTATGGAAGAAGTTATCCAAACTCTCACTGTGGTTACAAACTCTATCATGGAACAAATCATTGCAGCATGTGCTGATGATAAGGAAGCTCAAGTACTCTGAGAAATCCTGAACAGTAATGATGCTGACAAGTATATCTAGTACAATCAATACCAACTTAGGGACAATGCTATCTACTACAAGGACAGATTGTACATTCCAAACAACCGAGACCTCTGAAGGACTATCCTATTTGAATGTCATGATGCTCCTACAGCTGGATATTTAGGATTTGATAAATGCTATGAAGTCATCTCCTGAAACTTCTATTGGCCCCATATAGTAGATCAGCTAAAGACCTATATTACTTCCTGTGATGCCTGCCAACGTAATAAGTCCTCAATGCTAGCAAAACCTGATCTACTCCACCCTATTCCAGTACCATCTGCTAATTGGGAACAAGTCTCTATGGACTTCATTGTACAACTATCCTGAACCAAGAATGGGAAAGATGCAATTGTTGTCTTTGTGGACTATCTCAGCAAACAAGCTCACTTTGTATCTACTACCACCACTGCAATAGCACCAGACATAGCCACACTCTTTTTTGACAATATCTTCTGCTATCATGGTCTTCCTAAGATCATTCTTAGTGACCGAGACCCGAAATTCACCAGCTATTTTTGGAAAGCCCTCCATGCACACCTTGGAATGAAACTTGCACTATCTACAGCTTTTCACCCCAAAACTGATGGCCAAACTGAAAGAATGAACCAAACTCTAGAACAAATGCTAAGAAACTATGTTTCCTACAGACAAGATGATTGGCATGAACACCTCACTGCAGTCGAGTTTGCCTATAACAACAGCAAGCAAGCCTCTCTTGGAATGACCCCATTCTTTGCCAATACTGGACAAAATCCAAACACTCCTCTGACACTCATCCGTACCACTGAAGAACCCTCTACAGTCGAAGCTGTTGAAGAATTCTTACTCCGAATGCATAATCTAAACCAGATCGCAATTGAGAATTTATCGCAAACTCAAGAACAACAGTCACAGTATGTTAACCAACATCGCCGAGAAGAAACCTTCAATATTGGAGAAAAAGTTCTATTAGACATCTGAGGATACCGAGTTGACAACCTCAAGCACAGACCATCTACAAAGCTGAACAGCAAGTTCATTAGACCATTCAAAGTCATTTCACAAGTCTCTCTGACCTCCTACAAATTGGTACTACCAGATATCATTAAGATTCACCCAGTCTTCAATGTCCAATGTCTCAAGCGATACAATGACAATGACAATGAACTATTCCCGAACTGAACTACAGAACCACCTGCACCTGTCATTATTAATGACCAGGAAGAATACAAAGTTGAACAAATCTTCAACAAATGTAGCCACAAGAACCACCCTGAGTATCTCATTAAATGGAAAGGTTATCTGATCCATGATGCAACATGGGAACCCAAGACCAATCTCCAGAATGCTACCAACTTAGTTCAGGAATACAATTCCTTGAACAACTGAAATCTGAACACTCTGTACCTATCAGTTCATACTATATATTATACCCTCCTAAACACTATAATTATCATGAACAAAATCAAGAACTCAGCAAGTCAAGAATACCAATCCTCTAGAAAAATAGCAAAACTGAAAGCCAGCCTATTTTCCCCATACCACTGGTGGGAAATGAGGCATAGACATTTAAGAAGATTCCTTAGAGGAAATTCTCCAGCAGTGAATGACGTCAGAATTATCTCCAGCACATGGTATTGAACACATGACTCTTTAACATGTGAATTCAACATGTTAGGCAACTGTACTATGAGTATGCCACTTTCTGAAAAAATGGACTTTACCAGACTTTTGACCTTTCAAATGGTGTAACAATACTAGAACAAAATTAGAAGGCCCCAATGAGGATATCGAAAGCTAAGAAGGGAAGAGTTGTAAGTGCACAACCTCCAAGCCACAGAAATCACACGTCACTCTCTCAACAAGCCACCAAACTCACACGTGACGTCTGAACAAATCTGGAAATCACCTGCATGATCACGAAGCTGAGTCAAACAGAAGTCACAGTGCACAAAGCTGAGTCAATATGAAGTCATAGAATACAAGATTCACACAAACAGAATCTTATCAATCAGGACCAAATGTATATATACTGAGCACTGAGACATGTCAAAACAGAGAACCAAAACAAACAACAACTATAACTTCCAAACATACAAATATGACCACTGAGATCTACAACTGTATCCATGCTGACATTTGGAATGCCATTGTCAACTGAGCCACACCCCCTCTGCCCCTCATAAATATCTATAGCCAAGCACTCCTCTACTTCGTGGAAGCCCGATGGAATGCTCTGAACATACTTAACAAGGCCCACCAGATTGGACAAATCTCAAGCTACTACTAGATCGGCCGCCTCCTGGAAGACATGGTCGAACACCACTATGACACAGACATTACCCAGATGTCTCAACATCAGAAGCTTATCACCTGCAAACACCAAGAACTCTTCTATGAGTACAGCACCTTTATTCCCTACCTCCAAGTTACTACCAGCAAAATGGTTGCTACCCTATCCTACAGCCAAATTGATGACATGATATAAGAACTCAACCACAAGTATCTCGAATATGTTCAGACTACTGATAGAACCTTCCCGCACCCTGATGACCACATCCTGCAAATGCCCCAAGTCAGATATGCCATAAAGGACATCTACAATATAATCCGATTTGATGAAGATAAAGCAGAAGACAATAATCCCTCTGATGCCGACATGACCTCAAGCTAAGGATCTCTACCAACTCTGATCACACTGCTAACTTTGCTGATGAACTTACAATAGTTCATAACCACATATGAGACTTATTGGAACAATGACCACTGGCATGAATACCAACCCACGTTCACTCCTGATTACTTCAACTACAACAAAGAAACCGAAGAACACAACCTGTACCTTCAGACAACCCTCGAGATCGAACCAACCACTCCACCACCCGAGTACGAGCGACATGAACCACAACCACCAGCATACTACAACCCCACGACTCATAGTACTGTAACCTATAGAAGGTACACAGACAGCGAATCCAATGAAAGTGAAAACAATGCACCCCTCCTTCACCCACCAATACCCTATCCAGTATACAAAACAGATAATACTATCCTGTGGGACGGAGATGAAGTTCCAATATATTATTACCTCAGTCAACAAGGAGAAGTAATCCACGAACCACTCTTCTTAGATGACTACTTTATCAGAGATGAAGCAATTGATGGTGATGTCATCGAAGACTATCTAGATAGTGCCTAAACCTACAAATAGCTTAGCAGTCATAGTATAGTTAGATTAGCCTTATATAACATGACTGTGAACTAACTCAGCAGTCAGACGATCTCTTGATATACCAGATCACCCTTGTACTACGTGACTGCATTCTGACTCAGCAAGGCACTTAGTGCTACATCCATATCTAGCATAGTCCAGATAGCCCCTCACTAGTATAAATACCCCCTCCCTCAGACCTCAGAATCTCAGACCTGAACAATCCAAGCACAACTCCTGAGCACTTCCCCACAATATCTCTTCACACAACTACTCCTAGTATAGCAATATCATGAATAGCGAATAAACCTATTTAATAACCCACAAACTACTCTTAAGTAAATCTGCTCCCCATTAGGTCCCACTCCTAACCCTGTCATGAAATTTCTTAATTGGGTATTGTCTGCAGCAATATACCAATTCAACTAAGCTGGTCTTAGTTTCTTGAACTTCCTGAAATATGGAAAATCCTGAACATCCAGAACTAGTCTGAAAAAAAGGACTTTGGTTGAGATGTCAACTCAATCTTGAAATCAATAAGCATAGAGGATGTACTCTATACGAAATTGATCTTGACCATAAGAAAACGGTCTTCCAGAATATCCAGAACTTCCAGAAAACCCTTCCAGAACTATGTAACAGTTATCCTAAAAAGCAACCCTCTTACACCTTTTCTTCAGGAGTAAGCTTGGTGTTCTTTTTGTTCATGATGTCTAAGTCCATTAGTGCTGGGCCAACTGTCCTTAGTTGGCTCTTGTGGTGGTTCTCAAAGTAGTTCTTCTTGCAGTATTCTGGTTTAAAGTAATTGCCAAAGATGATGACATCAAACCTATCAGCAATTCTCATAGCTTTATCAATCTTCTAGCTCAACCTTGACTTGTATGTTTCCTTTCAGGCCTTGGACATAGTGATCTATCTTTTCATCCTCCACTATTACTGGTAGTTTAAGTAGGATTGATAGAAATTATATATTATAGCTTTGTATAGACTTGAGTTGCTTGATGTTTGCTAGCTTAGCTTAATAGTATTAGCAGGCTTGAACTGCCTATGAAGGGCTCTCTTAAAAGCTTCCCAATCCTTGATTCATACATATGAGTATATAGATATAGTCATGATATAATTATATTATCAAATGGCTATATTCTCTTGAAGGAGTATAGCAGCAAATTGGACTTGTATGTCTTCTTTCATTCTTGTAAGCTCAAAGTATTGGTTCAACTGGAAGGTCCATATATCTATAGATAGTCCTCCTCAATGACTATCAAAGATGTCTGGCTTAAGTGACTTGAAAGTAACTAGTATTATAGCAGAATGTAATGTACTTACAGTTCTTGTTTTCTGCTGTTCTAGTTGTACTTGAAGTTCTTAGATTTGGTGGGCCATAGCATTAATCATATCCTCTATACCAAGCTATAGTCCTCCTACTTCTTCTGTAGCAGAGGGGTCTGGCTGGTAGGCTGACTCTTCATAGCTCATTTCAGGTTTATATAACTAGTTGTGACCAGTTTCTGAATTTGTGTGAGGTTTCTTAATAAGGCAAGGTATAACAACACCACTGCTATCAAGTATAATGATGCTAGTTTCTTTAAGAGGAAGCAGCTAAATCTGGAAGTTCTAATTGACCTAAAGTAGCTCAAAGAGATACTTAAAGGTTCAAGTGTTCTTGAAGGATTTCTGAAAGAAAATATTCTGAGCTTTATTCAGACAGAGAACAAGGATATTTATATATGATCTGAAAAAAAGATCTAGAAGAATCTTGGAAAGAAAGAGAAATACCAAGAAATAAGTTCTTAGCAAAGTTGACTAATACTATTCTACAATGTTCCAAAAGGTTCTATGACAAGCTAAGATAAGATACTTGGTGTCAAGGAAAGATAAGAATGTTCTAGTGGTGTCTGAGTACTGAGAGAAGGTTTCTAAGCAAGTAGAAGATAGCAGAACATAGTAGAATATTCAAGAAATGACAAGAAAAGACTAACTAAAAGATGTGAAAATATACTAAGACTAAATATAACTGTGAAATTGTTACAGGGGGGGTGGGGAGAGAGTGGCTGACTTTGGGTTGGATATTAGTAGTATGAGTGGGACTAGTAGGTCACTAGTAGTTTGTATTTGAGGAAAGAAAGTGTTGAAGTTTGAAGGAGTAGTTGGTGAGATAGAAAGGACTGATGGAGGATGTCTTGATGGACTGGTAGTTGAGATGGGGTCTGCAGGAGAGTTGGCAGCACTGTTTGGTGGAGAAAATCTATAGGCAGAGTGA